>CM030369.1:21133163-21250261 GCA_003604175.2 Clonorchis sinensis
TTTTTTTACTCGTTTTTGGTGTTAAGCCCACTGGGTCTAACAATTCTCTTTGTCCTGCTGAAAACGCTCGTTTGAGTGGGAGCATTACCGTTGGCTGAGAGATCTAATACAACCAAACGCTTCAACTTTGCGCTTGGTGTGGTGAACAACTAGAGCACATGGACGTGGCCTCAGCTAACAATGAACAAGTGGATATCACCTGGAACGCTATTTTTCCGGATTGCTTCTGATCAGCCGGAGTCGTTGGTGGTATTCCACGAAAGACTGCAGTTCTGAAAGAGATAGGTTTTGCCGCGATCCGTCATGACTGCCTGAGCCAACAAGACGGACAAGGCATTCAAGCATTCAAGGCTGGCGAATAAGCCCTGAAATATCGTCAAATTGTAGATTCACTGTCGAACTGCGTTGTACAAACGGTTGGTAGGCTACTCATTCAGGCGTGTGTTGAACACCGCCCATTCATAGTCAGCACTGAATTTCGACACAGGTGCACATAGCTTGTTGCCTAAAAGTTGTCAGTCACGGGTGAAAGGTCTCACTAATCATTGCCATCCCTTTTGGGGTTCACAACTTGATTATGATCCTGTTATTGTGCCAGCTCGCTTATTGTTCCAACATCCCTCAAGCTCACACAGGGTAATGTAGTCCATCTCCAATGGGTGTGGGTGGCGCAACAATACCAAGCCGCAGCCAGGATGGGGGTCATCGGTTGCCCCGTAAACCTGGGGTACATCAGGGCACAGCCGAGGAGGAGAAAGACTAGCGAAATACACCCATTTGCAAACAAATTTGCTTTCGCGAGAGACTCGCCTGAAATCTAGCTGAATCTCTCGTTTGTGATGTTTCCAGGACGACTGTTTAAACAAGTGATGTGAAAATGAACACTGCAAATCCCGCAACCAAGTACAACCAAAAACATCTTACCCTCCTTTTTGTTCCTCTGCTTATCTGACCCCATCAGATTGATTTCTAAGTGCAGGGGGCTATTTTGCGCGTTTCTTTCGTGTTTCTTCATTAACGAGCACCTCATACCTTGTGATAAGTATTCGCTTGAAAATTTACCTGATGGACATCACGCCTTAAACTATCTCGGTCTTCAATTCAAGATCAAAATTTATTATTTTTTGCTGGGAGATAACGTACTGCAGCACTGCTTTCCCATTTCGACTCTGTTTTCTTAATCGCAGTTCTATTTAGTCCTAACTTACACGCTTCATTTGTTGTAATCTCACGTTCGCACCTCTAGTATGTGTTGTACTGTGCTAGCTCTCAGAGTTGTGGTTTCTGTCGTTTCACCCCCGTTGAGTGCATAAATCTAATTTTGATTTGAACTAGTCGGATAGAAAAACCCCTAGTTACTTTTGCCCGTATTGATAATCTCACTATCTGCAGACCGTGTATCCGGTGCTTTCCATAGGCAGTGAAGCCCTGTTCGAAACCTTTTTGGAACAAAGCCTGTACATCATTGAAATAGAGTGCTCACATCTACAAGACTTGGCCCGACGTCAGTTTACGGAAACCATCGCAGCTCCATCCTGGTGCTGGTAGCCCTCGGCAGCATGTTTTACGGGCTGATCGGTCGCCTGGATTGTCAACCAATCTACGTTTTTCCCACTCAATAAATCCACCAAAGAGAATTGCATTCATCAGCATAACATTCCTTCGGAAAGTTTACTCCAAAATGTAACCAGCCATGTCCTTACCTCTTCCAGGTCCTTATCTATGAGTGCATATCCAATTTCATTCGTCACCGGTAACAAAAACAAATTGGCCGAAGTGATCAAAATACTTGGCCAGGAATATACTGGGAAGGTAAGCATCCCTGACCAAAATGCTTATAGCAAAAAATAGTTAACAGCCGTTGATTTGGATTTGCCGGAATTACAAGGCACCATAGAAGATATCGCTCGTCAGAAGTGTTTAAGTGCCAGCAACGTAATTACCGGACCGGTGCTAACAGAGGATACGGCCTTATCTTTCCAAGCACTCAATGGAATGCCTGGGCCGTTCATCAAGTGGTTTTTAAAGGCTATAGGACCGGATGGTATGTCATGTTTCCACCACGAATGAATACCCGTAGAAGTTGCCCAGTTACTGCGTTTTATTTCTTTGCGAGAACCTATCTACTATCAAATTCCATATTCTATAGTGGCCCGAACCTAATCATCTTTATTGATCAACTGCGGGACTTTCCAAGTATGTCACTTTTTGCGATCTGACAGGTCCCTCAAAGCTGGCATAGAGGCTGCAGTAATGTCAACTTCTCTTTAATTACTCTCTGTTTCAAATAGTTGGGATTAAGAGTATCCATATTAGCATCGTCATCATAAAGTGCAGTACCGGTTCTTAACTGCCACAGAGCAACGCCAAGGTGTTTTAACAACACTTGTGTGTAAACGTCCAGTGCACCTACACCTCCAGCACTCAGTCAGTCTAAGTACCACCAAGACCGCTGTCTATCAGTGGTGCAGTAATTGCTGAAGTTAATTTCCGAAAAGCACTTGAAATCCGTTTCTTATGCTAAATGGTCAGGCTAAAGAAAAAGAAATCAGCAATCGTATTGGCAACGCTAGAACTTCAATGCGGTTGGATATTTCTCTCTGGAGACACTCAGAAATCAGCTTCACGACCAAGATTCGCATGTACAAAATAACGGTCAGGTCGGTACTAAACGATCCATGTAGAAAATAGGCCTCTAGGTCTGACAACCTTCTGAGACTGAATCACTTGTTGAAGGTTCGATGGACAGATAGTGTATTCAATGGCTATGCCAGGCGGCGCTGTCAAAGCGTACTTCAACAACGGCACCTACAGCGGTCCCCTCAAGTACCAAACACCAATGCTCGCCATTATTTTCCTTCAGTGAATACTTCCGGACCTCCTGGTCGTGATAATACCCTCTCTTCTGTCCCAGAACTAGCTTTTTCAACCCCTCGCAATATGTGTACTTCATGGCTGAGCATTGAAAACGATAGCTTTGATGCACGACTGTTACTGACTGCACGATTGGGCCATTTCTGTCAGTGTCATTAACCAATAATGAGTTGCGTACCCATCCAGGTAGGCGGCAGTTGTTGACCGGACTGAGTTTACTGGCTAGTATTTTGGTACTTCGCTGCAAGTCATACACTGTCCACCACTCGGTCTCTTCCACTCAGCACAAGCCTGACCGAAAAGGGCTCAACAAGGCAGACGGTTCTCTGGCTTGCGGAGTACATGTCCTAACTCGCGTAAACTATGAAGCATGAGTAATTCATCTGTCGTAGGAGAGTTCCTAAAGCCATCTGGCTTATCTCAGCATCGCTAATCCAATGTTGCCACCTGATCCCACCAATACTTCAGAGACACCAATGGTCAAACTTTGGCATCTTTCTTATATCCTCTGCGCGTAGAAACCGTCTTTCTTATTTGTGAGGCATCATGGATAGCACTGCCGCAGTGAAAACTCTGCTTGACAGACATCGGAGTCATAGATGCCGGAGGTTCGCAGGAGCTGCTCTAGTCTTTCCGATTCGAGAAGTAATCTCATCCCAATCCAGTCCATTAGAACTTATACAATTGCCCAGGTAAACAAATCTTACGCGTCATTTGGCTCGTGTGAAGCGCGTGCCACACCGTGCGGTAGAATTATTGGGCTTATTTAAATGGTTTGCATTATTGAAGGATCTGAACCAATGAGAGTAATATCGTCCGCATTCTCAATATGTCTGAGGGAACGTACTGGGAGAATTTCAACCCCGAGGTCCATGGGAATCATCGTTTAGACCGAAAACTTTTTATCGACGAATTAATTTGTGTGCTGCTCGATGGGATTTGTTCCACGCCTCGTGACAGGAGCTCCTCCGGGTACTGTTCTCCCACACCACTTAATCGGTGGGCGATCTACTTTTTGTGGTTTCCTCCAGCATTTACACATTTGTTGATGAGTCCGCTATCCACCACTCTACATCCTAGCTATAGTGGCACTCTCGCGCCGTCCGGATTCCAGGTGGCCGTGTGCAAGCGATTTATGTCTTAAACGCTCGTGAACACTGCGACATTCAGCCTTTCATATCCCTCACACCTCACTTCTGATTTTCCAGTTCCTATTGACGCGTATCTTACTTCCCGCCCTTCATCATCTGGACTTACAGACAACCTCTCCAGATCCAATCGAAAAACTGGTTGTCACCAGTGTGTCTAGGAGGGCGGATTTTCTCCTTCGTATTTTGCCTTCCCCCCTCAGCGACTGGTTTCCCGCGGAATATCGTCGTTGCGTCTTACTATATATCGCTGTCCAACCGATCCGTTCGTCCTTTCACTCTTCCGCCGTAAACTTCAAGTTAATCCAGCTACACGATAGCCGGCCATCCAGTCCTTTGGCCTGCGCTTTGCACCCACAAAGTCTATGGTCACGCCTCTGGACATGCAGTCATTTCACTTACAATCTAGAGGCACTCGTGGTCATTGAGCGTTTGATGTATCTTAGGAGTTGTGTGTGACAGATGGGACTAATGCCTGAGGCTTTGCTAATTTGGGACACCAATGACGGTGAAGTGGCACATCTCTGGATCTTAAAGGACTGTTGTATAAGACTACGGTGCAGGATGTTCTGATGTATACGTATGAGACGTGGCCTGTGCAGGCGGCGGAACTGAGACGTCTTCAGGTCTTCGATAACCGTTGTCTCAGAACCATAGCTAGCGAATCCACAACAAGACAGTTGGAAAACTAGTTTTCGGTTGTGCAACCTAGACGTCAGTCGCAGAATGTGCGTTAGGGTGATAATTAATTCGCGCAGCAAATCATCGTTTACTGAGGAGAGTGCTGTTTTCCGTAGAGTGACTTAAGCAGAGAAGTGGTCAACCTTTAGCCTGGCAGAAAAAAACGGAATCGATGACGAAACACCTAGGGTACTGTCGGTGCGAATCATCCTACGGGATGGGACCCGCCTAATTCCCTCCCCTGTGTATGGTTGAAGACTCCGCAAGATATGGCTGCTGATTAGTATCAATGGCGTTGCTGCTAGTTTTGATCCAGATTGGCTGTCTGGGGATGTAGACACCTCAAAATGATTGTGGTAAGCTAACACTAAGTTCCTTCCCCATCCACTTTTATTCTTTTCGTCACAGAACGGCTTTCCAGTAAACAATGGTTGTACGACAATGAAGCAATAGTGCTGAGCACTGATATTGTGCTGTCGATGGTGATGATGGCTATCGGTCCCGCCAAAAGTTTGTCCGAACCTGGTGAGAATACTAAGTAGATGTTCCTTTGCAGAACTCACGCGACAGATGGGTCGGTGATCCTTCCTAGGCTGCTCTGGCTTTGTTACGTGCTTCGAGTGCGGCGATTTCTCAGCCGTGTTAAGGATGGAAACGGTCTGAATGGAAATCAGGTCAGAGCGAGATGGCTCAGTGGATCAGAGCGCGAATTTACTGACCGGAAGGTCAGTGGTTCCAACTCGACCTCTGCATTTCGACTTGTCCTAAGTTTGTGCCACCTGGTATTACCCCAGCCCTCGTGCTTCTCTCGGATGGAATGGCACCGAAAGGGTGCTACAGCTGAACCATCATTTTTATTATTACAGGTCATTGCCTAAAAGCGAAAATGAAGGCATCTTGCAGAAACCCCGGTCGCGTTGGCTTTATCGTTTTCCCGGATGGGAACCTCGGGACGGTTTAACGAACATGGCTCAGTTGCTTACCCAAGGGCGCTTTTGTCTGAGTTTCTGTCTTCATGCGCACGGATCGACATTTCCATCAGTCCCGTCAGGAAGATCACCCGATCCAACCTACATACGGTTACAACTGGACTCATACCTCAGTGTTCTGAGCTTGTATGCCGCAGGAATTCTGCAATACTGTCACGGATTCCCTGCTTCCCAACGCAGGGAAGCAGTAAAATGAGCCGATCACGGACATAGATTTTCCTAGAAGCAAACGGTTTAGTGGCGCTGCGTTTGTAAGCGCTTACCGAATCAAGTGAGTAACAAATCTGAGGAGTCTCAATTGTACCAAACAAGACGGTAAATAAGTGTACGAAAGACTCGTGAAGTGGATGTGTCGGTGATCGATGGGATTACCAGTACACGGAACATGCGCCAGTCGACAAGAGACGAAACATCCATATAAAATCAGTGGCACGCGATTTTACCTCCACTACAAGCTGTCACTCCCAATGATAATGCGCGCGATAAAGATGACCAGTGTTGAGATGGTGGTGTATCTTCTGATGTTCAAAATCGCGCAGTTTGTCGAACATGATGCTGGCTTCCATCACACTACCATCACAGCTGATACCACTTCCACAACCTTCAGTGACTGCCTTACTCGCGATTGACGCGTTCAAGGTCAGTGTATTCGGAGGCTCGCAAGCCCTTCACTACCCGTTTATTCGTGTGCTGGAATTCCCATGAGCTCTTAGGCTGCCTGCTTTGGCTCACTTTATTTTCTGTGAACAAACGTCGTAACCCTATATTGGTTTATTATTCCCGTCATTGATACAGTTTATACTGCGGTCTCTCGGATTTCTACAATTCTTTCCTGTGAACACTTTGGGAAAATGGCTTATCATGTTTCTCGCTTGAACCGCGTTCACCCCTAGACTACGAGATGAGGGGTAAATATCATTGAATGGCTATATTCTGAGATCATACTGACCTCCAAACTGAACGTAATCGCCATAAGTATGAGTGCATTTCAAATGGCCAGATAATGAATAAAGGCACAAAAGGTTCGTGTAAATTAGTATACAGAACCTCATAGCTTGATTTTCCAGTGAGAAGTTTTTACTGGTTATTCCTGTTTGCTGTAATTTAGCCCCGCATCTCCAGGGTACGCATGTAAATCGCTCCAACTGACTACCACCGCTTAGCGTGGGTAGTTTCGAAAACTTATTTCACGAGAACCATAGTCAGCAATTCGTCCGTGATATCTTGATTTATGCACTTGATTTACCCACGAAATTCCTACAACAATGTGCCGTTAGCTTTTCCCTTCTCTATATCCACAGGCTTACCGCGCCTTTTGGCTGATTTTAACGACAAGCGCGCCACAGCCATATGCACTTTCGCTTTCTGTCCTGGATTCGGTCAGAAAGTACATCTGTTTACCGGTCGTACGGAGGGGCGCATAGTTGCTCCTCGTGGACCACGAGACTTTGGATGGGATCCGGTGTTCCAACCTGATGGATTCGACCTGACCTATGCGGAGATGGACAAGGCTACCAAAAATACGATTTCACATCGTTATAAGGCACTGATGGAAGTCAAACGCTATCTCGATGAGGAATACGAAGGAACTTGACGATACGTGTTGCGCTAAGTAACTGGAAATGAAAACAATTTCCCCCTTGTATATTTTGCCCCATTAATCCACGATCGAAATAAAAAATTGTGCATTCACCGAAAATGACCGAGATCTAAACACTTCTTGATGACTCCAGCTGCTTCATCCACAGGGAATTACGTTCGTTCTTGCAGTGTTGTGTCTCCATGTAGCAACTGCCTTGCTACCTCCAGAGCGTCCGTCTTAAGAACAGTTGTATACTTCGAGTTGACCTCAAAACAGACAAGAACTTCGTCTAGCTCAGATGGAACTTCGTTCATTTAGTTAGTAAAATCATCCGAATTTCCTCGGTGCTTTTAGGCTACCTGCCAGAAATCAGGCTAGCTCATTTTCTTTGGTCCTGAACCTGTGCCATCTACCATAGATCTCATGTGAATCTTCGGAAGCCAATGAAGCTGTGTTTTGGATGTACCTTTAGGATGCAACCGACACTACTTACATTGCTCCACATAATTTCTGTGGATACCTTCCAACTTCAACCTTACTCTTATCAATTTCGAAATCAGCTCGCTGACGCCGATCAGCTAGGTGTTCCTTGATCTGTAAATAGTCACTTACATTTACGACGACGGTGGCCTTATACGTCTTTTTTGTCACAAAGCTATCCACATGTTTGCTTTTCTGGAACTATACGGAGTGCCTGGCTTTTTGAACTGCACGACTGATTAGCTGCACCGCGTCCATTGTTTCATTCATATAGAAAGAGTACCCAACCCGTATTCGGAATAGTTCACCCCGCACGTATCCGAGAACTCTGAAAGTATTGGATTTAACAATATTCAAAAGGGTGACAAATACCCAATCGTATATACAAACTGCGATTTACTGTACACAAGGTCGGTCATTGACTGTCTAGTCCCATAGTTTGATATTTCCGTCCCAACCAGCTGTGATCACCTTTGACGTCTCGTGGGGGAGCCAAGCACAGTTGATACAAACGCCTTCGTGGGCTTTCCATTTGGTCAGTAAGCGGGTGGATTTCCATTCCCAAAGGCAAAGATTCCCATCCCCATCGCCAGATATGATGTAGCGTTGGTCGGGAGACATGTCCACAGTGCAAGCATAACCAGAAACGATGTGGCCGCGGAATATTTTCTTGCGCATTCGCTTGAATCCAGCAAATATGTTGAACACGACCAACTGGTTGTCGAGAGACTGACAGATCAGATATTTTCCTACAAGGGGGAATCGTCGTACAGAATAGACCGAAATCACTCGTATGAGTACATCAGTAATAAAAGGAAGTTGGCTTTCCCGACTGATATGTTTGAGTATATGAAGCTAGTAACCTAGGAGGGTATAGATCGTGGGCGCTTTTTTTACTTGTATCGAAAAATGACAAAAGGACTAGTTAATCCATCGTAAAAAAACGATTGCAGCACAGAGTCTGGTGGCGAGTACGACAATTGCCCTGGTATATGCAACCTACCGTTCGGTGAGACAGACACGGCGGGCATCGAGTGAAGTGATGGATCAGCAAGGTATTTGAAATCCACAGGAATATCCCATTCCCATACACGAAGTGATTTATCGTCGGAAGTTGATACAAACCGGCGGTTATTGTCCACAAAAGCGACCGCATTCACGGCACCCAGGTGCCTGTCGTACTGTTGCACTACTTCACCGCTCCTGGTGTCATACTGAAATGGGAATTATATAGAAGATAAAGACCACACAGACACTTAAACAAAACAGGCTCTGGTCTGAATCCACTTGAGCGTGCAAGAAAAAAGGATTAAAGAAAAAAACCAAAGCAAACGGTTAAGATGGTCAGATATCTAGTGTGAAAACAAAACAATAGGGAGGGGGGTGACGAAGAAAGAAACAAGCACGGTTAGTATTATGAAGCCTCTACAACTAGTATCCTCCACAGTAGGCGGTTGGGCATTTCGGGGCTGGTAGTTGATCGGATGGCTGTTAGCCGAGCTTAGCAATTGACTTACAAACGTTTCGTCGCCAACGACGGCACCGCAGAGCGCGATGAGGATATCCCGAGATTGATAAGGAAACGTTTGCAAACTAATTGCCAAGCTCAACAGCCATCTGACCAGCTAACAGTGGACGCGCCAAAGCTACCGGTATATTTCCAGCTTGAAGATAACTGTGTTGGGCTTATAGAGCTTAGTAAAACGCGCAGCTGAAATGCTAGAACGTACCTACTGACCGCAATCGAGTGTTGCCAAAATGCAGTGTGCATGTGAAATATGTGATGCTTCCGGAAATCTGGATAGCAGGAAGACGCCAGTAATGGATTCTAATAACAAATAACACTTGTTGTTAGCTGTTCTAAAATCTGCAGTGGTCGTTCGACTATGTTTAGTTATTACTGGTTTGGCGGCTTCCGACAATCGCTCAGTGGAAATGTTCCGCTTTTAAAACTATGTTTTAAATGGGTAGACCAAACGAGCATTGGATGATTCTCGATCAAACTCTGAACCTTTGTGAGTGGTTGGTAAACCAACCGAATTTGCGTGGTTATTGCCCGATCGCGTTCTCGCCCCATCACACGTCGCTTCTGCATTAGGTTCTCCCTCTTTGCCAGTTACTTTGAAAAAGACGGATGCCCTAAGGTAAAGAACAAATGTAGGCGGATAACAAGCACCCGAGATGTGGTTGATTCAGAATTCCGACGTGGACTGTCTTCAGTGGAATTTCTCATGGAGCTGAGGAGATGGCTCAGTAATTAAAATGCTGGCCGGTAGACCTACGTCTCGAACTAATTCCAGCCATTTCGATTGCTCCAGCCCGTGATTAGACGTCCATCGGATTAAGTGGCAGCAATCGTAGTTTCGTACTCATGTTCATCTGTGTTGCAGTTTCATGTTGCGCACTCAACAAACCTGATCAGTCTGTGTATAGCACAACTGATCAACACGTCCATCCGTCGATTGAGAACCTTATAACCAACCACGTTTAAGTGACATGCAACGCGCACAAGGCCGAAAGACTGTAACTAGACTATCCCTCCATTTTTCCCTGCACCACAAATTCACTTTTATCTGAGATAATAAAATAGTCGTTCAGCTGTAGTCCCCTTTTGGTGCTTAGCTGCCATGCCACCCAAAGGAAGCACGATGGCTGGGATACTGCCAGGTTGCCCAAGCCTAGACAGGAGAAGTCGCGAGGCTGAGGTCGGGTTCCAACCAGGATCTTCCGGTCTTTAAATTCGCGCTCTAACCACTGAAACATCTGAGAACACGTTCTTGTCTCTATTTCTGAAGGTTGTGATAGTGGCACCGGAAATATGCCAGAGTTGAATAATTTATTAGATCTCACGAAGGCTCTAAAGCCCAGTATAGTTATTTATTCCCTGGTGAAGGTGATCGAATCGTTGGGCAAACCATATAATACACTTGCCGTGCAGTCACTGTGATTCAGTGTACTATAAACGGTGGGATTCGGGGTTGGCGTAGTTCTATTGAAATTCGAGTTCCCCAGGTGGCCAGCACGAGCCTTTTTACCACTAGTCTTCAAAGATGGTTGTTTTACGGGAACGAACTAATCGCCCAAAGGTTATGAAAGCATTATAGTTGGAATAAAACTTCTCGTATGAGTCCACAACTTACACACAATATCTTCTTATCTGCACAGCCAGCCAGGAACAAATGTTGTTTGTCCTCGTCCGGGTTGAATCGAACACAATAGGCCACCCGTTTCAGGTTAAACTGATTGGTACACTTGCCAGTTTCCGTGTCCCACAGTTTCACGTAACGATCATAGGATGCACTGAGGAAGTGAGCTCCACTATTGTCAAAGTCGACATCACGCACTGCCTGGCGGTGGCCCATATAGCTACGGATAAGGCGACGTTCTTTGTACAACTCCCAGAGCTGAAAAAGACAAGTGTTGAATAGTACATGCACACCCGTGGTAACCAATTAAGTCGAAATGAAAGTGCACTCTACAGCAAGGCGAGCGACTCGATCAGTTTCTGGTGCAGCGTCAAGTGAAAAAGGTAACAGTCGGAACGTTTAGCTTCGACTCGTCTTGATTTCGTCTCGCAGAGTTCAGGTATTAGATAGAGAGGCGCTACAAGCATATGGAATCGATAGTATCATCTTCAGAAAACAGTTACTGTGGGTCGCTTAAACAAAAGCTAGAATGTGTAAGCTGCAAAAACAATCTACTGATCAGCTCGCACTAACTGAAACAGAATTTCTAGAGTGAACAAACAGTAAGGACAACTTCTCACGGAAAGACACCAAATATGCGAAAACTAGTTAACCACGACCGTGAATTCGTACCTTGACCTTTGAATCCATCCCAGCTGACAACAGAAGGTGACCAGATTTTGGGAACAGACGTATGGCTGATACGCCTCGGGCGTGTGCATTGTTCCATTCATGCATTAACTTCTTGGGCAAAAAACAACGATCCGGCGGTTCTGTGGCGCGTAGATTAACATTAGGGATGTCGTGCGGAGCGTGCAAAAAGCTTCGACCCTGGTATATGGAGGAGGTAAAACGTGTAAATAAACGAACTTCATAAAGTATGCCCGTAGTGTGACGGTTTGAGGAACACTCGTCTAGGCATTAGCCAACAGGGTCGCAAAAATAGACCAGATCATTTAACCAGATGGTAACATGGCTAAACAGGACAGATTGTAAAGCGGCACAATATAAAATACTGGAGTGCACTAAATAGTGTTTTACAAAACAAAAACGCAATGATTGTATGCTATGGATAAACTCTTCCTGAGTCAGGTGATAGTACCACCGAGTCCGGTGGGACACCGGATCAGTAGTCCCGAATTGAGCCAAGCGATTTTAGAGGGAGATCTTCCCAGCTTAGCAAGGCGCGACTCGAAGGACTTAAAGACAGTAACTGCATCGGTGGCGATGTGTGAACGCCCTAAGCAAAAAAATTTAACCATGGTTTTAAAACGCCCTCAAGTGCCAGTCCAGGGTTTCAATGCTCTTGGATTATAAAAGGAGTGAGCAGCTGCGCGCTGCACAGAAAATGAGTTTCTTCGATAAAAAAGACGACAAGCATGGCTGATCTTGTGCTACAACTAGAAGCGAGCATTCGGCTACTTGCGCAGCTGTTCATGTTAACTTAAAACTAAAAATATGCTCGCAGGTCCTACAAAACCTAGAATCCTCGAACGGGTTCATTGTCATCTGCTACCACCAGGAACTGGTAAACTCTGTCAGAATCCAGTCGTTGACGAACAACTCACAAAAACAGTAAGTTTAGAAAGATTAAAAAGACAACACTGCCCACCTGATAATCGACAGGAGAAGGAATGTGGAGGGTCGTTTTCTCTTCGATTGGCGCTTCTTCCACGCAGCGCCGTTTGACAGCTTTCTTGGCCAAGTAGGCTTCAAGGTAGACACGATCTTCTTCCGACGGAACAGACACAGTTACTTCATCCTTATACTTTGCCCAGGGACCAGTATACTCTTCACTTGTAGGGTCCCAGTTACTGTCTTTCTTCCGAAGGTCACCTTTCCGCTTCTTTGTCTTTTCGAATACTGTCTTTCCTGGGGTATGAAGGAATGTTTGACAGAGTTTACTCATGTTCTGTTCGAAACAATGTGATCGGATCATACCATTCGCTTGCTGAAAGATTCGCTTTTTGAAATTTGTGCCTCATTATAGCACATATTACTAGGCTAATTTCCGTGTATTCGGAAATGGCACCTTGGTGGTAGCAGTCCCATTGGTCCGCTGACATATCGATTAAACTCAGTGGTTAAGGCGCCAGCTTACGTACCAGAGGGTCCGTGGTTCGAACCCAATCTCAGCATCTCGACTGCTCCTGTCTAAGCTTAGGCAATCTGGCAGTATCCCAGCCATCGTAGCTAATTCCGTTGACATGGCAGCTAGGCACCAAAAGGGTGCTGCAGCTGAATGCTTTTTGACATATATCGTTGTTCAATCAAAGAATGCCGCCAACAGCGATTAAGATCATTCGCTTCTTCGAATACCATCAGGATGAGAGGGTACGGCCCTTTTTTAGTGCAAAAATAGAATCAAAGTGTCTCGTTGACTTTTGAGAAGAATACGCCCCCTGAAAAAACGTGTCCAAAGGTCTCAGGGAAAGCTACTGGAGTCAAACGGAATATGTTACTGCTCTCTGGTAGGAAAAAAATTAGCCGTGGGTTGATTTCATACGTCCATACTGGCATAGTCCATTCGAACGTCGCCTGAAATCTTCGTGTTCAAACTTTCATTGAACATATGGTACATGACAACTACATGCTACTCAGTTACACTACTGGGTAGATGATGTCAATTCGTGGATTTAGTCCTAGAATGCAACGTTGTCTCACCTCTGAAAGATTTTCAAAGTCATAACTTTTTCGGCCAAAGAACCCAAACGCCAGGGGCTTTCGCGGCTACCAGAATTCCTATTCTGATAAAATGCGGCAGCTTCGCCAGTATTTGACGAAAGCTGCTGTAGCATTCACGTGGTATCCGTGTCTAATTACCAAAAAACTGTTAGGAATAAACAGTCGCCTCTTCTTGAACCCAGCGGGATGCGTTCAGACATTTGTTTGGACCCCAGTCTCCAAGAGTGCAGCGGGCTCCAGAAAGCAGACAAGCTGGTATATAGACAAGCGGTGGCCTAACAGAGAAGTTAGGCCTTTAGTTCTTGTCCGATCTGTAGACGTGCAGGGATAGAATCGTGTTCTCTCTCTCCTCCAAATTTCCCCTTGGATAAATAGAATTTGTTGATACGCGGAAGTCCTATCAGGAAATCAACCTGGATACGCATTTAGTGGAAAAATGAGTAATCCATCTGAACAGATAGTTTGGGTTGTATCAAATAGACAGTGCACTAAGTTCAGTTGGAGTGACATGAAGCAGCAGCAATGTGGCCGACCCCTACGGATCTGCGATAATACTTTATTGTATGTGACCTCTTTGTGTTCTACTTCAGGGTACAATCAGTAAGTTTTCTTGTTCCCTTTCACGTGCAAGTAAGACGCATGAGTTAGTTTGTTTGAAACTCCACAGAGGTCAACAGCAGCGCCTTTATTGGTTATTTTAATAACTAGCGTTAACTTATACAAATAAGACATGGATTGATCAGTAAGAAATACCGAATAGAAAAATGGTGATGCTCAATAACGCGTGAAATCCCTCCTGACCTCTAACGGGACAAAAGGGATTCTACAGTCCCAGTTCGCAATTTTCAGGAGAACTGTACTTTCACACCATGACGGACGGAGAGCTCCAGAAAACCAAATGAATCCGATGGTGTCTCCTTTTGAGAGGGGTCCGCCATCAGCCTTGGTAAAATAAACTAAAATATTTCTGGTAAATAATAATCGTTCGGCTGTAACCCCCTTTCGGTGTCTAGCTGCCATGCCACGCAAAGGAAAAAAATCTACAAAATGAGAGGAACTGGGTGCTGTAGGTCCCAATAAGTGTTTTACACAAGGATCCTGAACGCAACTTTGTATAAGCGAGAAATGAAAACATGCAGCACAAAAGAGAGTGCGCGGAAATGATATAAATACCTTCGTTCTCTTCCACATTTTCCAGCTCGCCAACCAACCTTCTTTCGGAACCACCCTCTACAGAAGGATCCTCAGCATAGCCTACAAATAAGAAGTCACGAAATTCTCTTAACCCCATGATGCTGAAACATACCATAACTGAGGAAAGTCCTGTGTTGTGTTTCGAAGGCGAACGGGTTCACATGAGACTCCTCCACTAGTCCCGTCAAAACATTTTTGGGAGCAAGTTGCTTTTCTGATTTGAAAGGGTTCACTGGACCAAACTAAATACACGATTAGCCTGAGGCTAACTTGTTTTACCGTGGGAGCAAACATTTGTTCCACGGTCGGATTGTGTGCAAGCTCGTGTAGGTTAGGATCAACGGGTACAACGGAGAGAAATTCAGCCTTGGGGATATGCACGCTGCATAAACTAAATAGAAGTTACCTTATGACCAACTTCCGGGGCAGAGTTAACATTGGGAATCAGCTGACTACGCAAAATCCCACTAGGACCCGGAGCTTCATCTCCGCTTCCTTCGGATGAAGAGTCATATGTTACCAATCCGGACATTCAAGAGCAATATGAGAATCCTTGGTGAGCCACTGCAAGAAAATTATGAGAGTGATGCGATTAATGATAATGCGAACTCCAGGTAGATAAAAGGTGCTAGAACAATCAGCTAGATAAAGCAATTCATCTAGTTCCTAGTTGGGTTTATAGTAGTTGATTTGGTCAAAGTGCATAAGATGACATTATTAAACTCGGCGAAAATACAGAGTTCTGTATGGTTCCTCAGATACAAACAGTGCAAAGACGGCACAGACCTATTCACCAAGAGCATGAAAAATAAGGAACGGACAGCCTACCACTGGTGGCGATGGTGTGGCTGCTGAAAAGACGCAAAAATGTCGAATTTTCTATCCAAGAACAGGTGGCACACATATAGAGAACAGACACAATGTCCACTTGGCCTATAGCCAAGATCCCCACGCTGTTTGCCAGCCACAAGGCGCAGACGACTAGTGCGGTATATTCAGCTGTCACAGTTTCGTTCAACCATGAAGAAATAAATCGGAAAAACAGTTGCAGAAACACAAGGTAAAAATGTTGCCAAGTATATACTGGTTTGAGGATAGATAAACCACCTAATTTTCATCCACTGATATGAATCAATATGGAGTACTCAGCATATAATCTTCAACTGTGAAAACCGCGTGTATGTTGTAGAGCAATTATAACTGTTATAGATCTGTTCGCAGATTATCTGGGAGGGTACAGGTAGATAGCCACATATTGGAGACGGTAACTGGCATAATTGGCGCGTGAATACAGGGTTGTCAGTGGATTATTATTCAGTGGGGAGATCAGGAGACAAAGCTATGCACCGAAGGCAACAGCTTGGATGCATGCGCGCCATTGAACGTACCATTGGGTCATGTTTGTCTCTAGCAATTGATGTTGGCTATATCGGGATCCTCATCAAGAGAGACGGCAATTATCAGCAAGGTTGAGTTTGCTGGAAACGGCTTTGATAATTCGGTGTCAACTCGGTGCTTGACCTTCTCCGCTTCGTCTCCACCCTTCGAATGGTTGTAGGGAGAGAGCTCTCCGAAAGAGTCAGTTGAATGGCATACGGAGCACATGGAACAACCTATAGAGTGTGATAAACTCATCTATAGTGGGTGAGTTATTTCTTTCGAAAACTACTCAACGCACCGTAGCAGTACTAATCCGACGTTCCCACCAGACTCGGGCAATGCTCTGAAAAAACCTATCGTTAAACTCAAATTTTTTTAATGTCCTCAGCTCACATTGGTCAGGTCTCTAACTCCTATTACAACCAATCAATCATTCAATTTACCAACTACAAACCGTGTACGAATGGCACATTGGTTCCAGCTAATACAGTTTCGATCGTCGGGAAGTGGAAGCGTGGGTGACATACAGCCAGCCTTGGATGCGATGGTACATTCAGTTGTTTTAGGAAATGCGCAGCTACCTACTGAAGGCGATAGCTTTGATGCACGAGCCCCACTGACTGCGCAATTGGGCTAGTTCCGCCAGATCCATTAACCATTAACCTCCTGTCTAGGTGTGGGTGCCCTGACAGTATCCAAGCCCATGTACAACCATGAACTGCATACATACAAATAAACTCATGCCCCATTGGCCGTCGCGTGGTGCCATCAGCGGAGTCACCTTACTTGCTGCATACAACACGGCGGGTAGGTGAAAACAGACTACTGCTGACGCCTCCCTTCTTTCTCTTTCACGTACTTTTTCTTCCCCCTCTAATCACCCCATTTCTAACTCTCCTCTTGTAGGCCCAGCCCTTAGGACTGATGACTCCGTTCGTCTGGTATCGGTTTTGGGTGCAGCACCTGCTCGTCACATGGCGCTAACATCCTCCAAATCAATCTTCAAACCTCGACACCCAGGCTATCGGGCCGCGTCTCTGAAACACGAATTCAAGATGCAAGCACAGTGATTGAGCTAACCGCCCCTCAGTCTCCACTCGCTTCCGGCTACGCATCTCTGACGATCCAGAGGCTGTTGCGGCGGGATTTGCAAGGGTTGGTATCGTCTTGAGTCACCGGGTGGAAGTATCCTTGCTTGACTGGATACCTATTGATAGTCGCCTCTGTGTGGTTCGTCTGGCAACGTCTGTGAGGGAGTCTCACAGGCGGCAAGTTGATAGATGTCTCTTTATCGTGTCTCCCTACACCCCAACTGACTGTAGCTCCGACGCCGTCAAAGACAGGTTTTATGACGGCCCCGAATGCCCTGCTGCGGCGAGCTAAAAGCTCAGGCATCATGGTGGTTGCTGGAGATATGAATGCACAAGTGGGCAAGCTTAGTGTACCTGAGACTCAATTAGGTCGACATGGATTGTACTCGGTACGTACGGACAATGAGGAAGGTTTGTGCTGATCTCAGGCTGTTTTTATGCAGTACTGACTTCCGAAATAGCCGGAGTCGTGGCCACATGGTGTCCTCCAACGACACGCCGGCCACAAACTCAAATTGATCACATCGCCATTAGTTACCGATGCAAGGATCAATAACTGACTGTTGCTTGTTTTGGAAAACATTTGCGGGTTGCGACCACGCGCTCGTCCGGAGTCACTTCTCCCTTTGTTTCCCAGGGCCCCATAGTATGCACAAATCGTCTGGCAACTGAGACTGGCAAATCAGGAGGTTGAGCGAATTTGCTACAATCGTCTTCTGGAGTCTCTTCCAACTGTTCCGCCTTCAGATTTGAATTCATCCTGGAACAACATCACCCTCTGTTTGCTCAGTGCTGTGAGTTTGCTTGTGGAACGGCTCTACCAGACCCGCTCAAACACTGGATATCAGACCGAACAGTGACACTGCTTAAATCCCGGGAAAATATCCCCGGTGGTCCCGAACATGACTTGACCCGAGGAATTATCAGACGTCACGTGAAAGTGAGCGTGCCAGCCGACCGGGAAGTATGACGGACACAGAAAGCCAAGGAAATGAAAGAGGCCCAGAAAGCCGGTAATTCCCGAAGATTATTTCAATTGATACGTTTGACCGGACCCCGGAAACCACTTGTGAGCGAAGCCATCAAGGATCGGGATGGAGTGAACATCTCGAATAAAGAACGCCTCCACCGATGGGCTGAATACTCCGAATAACAATTGTCATAGCCACCAGCTGGCACCCATCTGGAACCCACAGGTGACGTAGAACCCTGGAAGGTGAACGTGGAACAACCTACGGCCTCGGAGGTTTACGAGTGCACATGTTCTCCTAAGCACCACCGAGTCTCTGGTCCGGATGACCTCCCACCCGCATTGTTCAAAGATGGGGGTGAATCCTCAGTCAGCAATTGTCTCATCTGTTCGCTTGCATTTGGGAAAAGGAGTCTGTCCCAGGCAACTGGGGAGAGTCAGTGATAGCGCCTATTTTCGGAGAAGGGGCTCGTAGTGAGTGTGGCAACAAAAGGGGGATCAGCTTGACCCCGGTCGTAACGAGACTGCTGGCGTCACTGGGGCTCCTTTGCCTTACGGTGGCTCGTGAAGCACTGGAATCGAGAGCAGCAAGCGGGATTCCGGCCTGGTAGGGGCTGCGTTGACCAAATCTTCACACTTCATCAGGTGCTAGAACAACGCCATACGTATAAGCGACACATAATTCTAGTGTTCCAAGGCTTTTGTATGTCCTCTGCTCGTAGAGGCCGCCTTTCTGATCTATGAAGCATCGTAGACAGCACTGCCACAGTGTAAACCCTGCCCTTGACAGACAAAATGACGTTACATTGGCACCACAGATGTCGGAGATCTGGCCCTGGCCTTCCCGATTAGAGGAGTAATCTCATCTCCGGCACCTTTTTTGAAGAGTGCGAGGTGCAGGCAATCCGAGCCAGGTGTCTTGTCGTGTTGAAGGATTGATATCTCAGGAAGGATTTCGGCTGTTTACGGCGAGCTGGTGTCAATATCCCATTCGGGCCCGCTGGGTTCTTCAAGCGGTTACGTTGGAGGCCAGTTGAACTGTTCTTTGAGGCGTTCTGCCCATTACTCAAGGCGACAGTTTTGTGAATGTGTCCGGAGGCCAGCGGTCCCTAATAACCAAGCATCACATCATTTGGACGAATGTGTCACGTGCAGGCTACAGACCAAACGAAGGCATGCCCTGATTGGTCAGAATGCCAGCCAATCTGGATCGAGCATCTTTAGCTCGACTATTCGCGCGGAGATTCCAGCACGCCCTTGTAGAACACTCTGTGATTACCCTATAAATATAGTCGTACTAATCTTCCTTGATCTCGATAAAGGACTGTTGAAGCTATCGTGCCTTTTGATAAATCATAATAGGCGGATCAGGAAGCTAAGGACCGATACAAAGTTGCAAGACAGTCCAAAAGTCACAACAGAGTGAATTGCCGTCCCGTCTTCTTCGCATAGCGTTTGACTGACGTCTTCTTTCGATCTTGTCCGGGAACCAGGCGCTCTTATTAGCCGAACACCACGCTAACTGGACGAATTGGGTTGGGGGATGGGGGTGGATCAAAGGAACGCGTACCTCGATTCGTCAGAATCTGGATTGAGCATTTATTTCTCGAAGGTTCTCGCCCCCTCATGAAGATTCTAGCACGACCTAATGGGACACTATAATGAATACGGTTGTAATAATCTTCATTCGTCTCCATAAAGGGCTGTCTCAAGCTATCATGCCTTTTGATATACCATAGTGGGCGGAGGATCAACATAAAAGTCGCGCCACCGTTTGCAGTATACAGCTGGCCACAACCCGAACGAGAGAGATCAATTTCGGCAGCTCAACTCCAAGTAACTTTACAACAGCAAGAGAAGCAGTGTGAATAAGCTCAAATGATGCTCACTGAATCTCAGATGCCCAGTATGTTGGTGAATACGACAAAAACAATTGGGCCTCCGTCTTCATCCACAGATTGAGCGAATGCTCTGCGAGAATTTCGACCCCACAGGCATTGGAGGCTGTAAGTAAGTCTTTCATGATCGTAGCAGTAATGGAGTTAGAAGAATGTGAGAAGGGCAGGTTTGTCTAGCACCATCTGATGTAGTGAAATGAGGCCAGAGCTTCCCGTAGACCACGCACCCGAGGGAGTTTGCATACAACACCTTACAAATGAATTTAAGCAAAACACACCTTCTCCGCAGGCGCTGACATAGTGTCTAACAGTCCAAAACACAAGGATTGTATTCAAGTCGGGGAAAATCACCATTGTTGGTTGCTGGAAGCAGTGTCGCTGTTCCAGAATCTCTTGAGAAGTCAAAATGTGATCCGATGCGCTGGGCTTGTAAATACAAAACATTTTTGGTAACAACCAATCCAAAACAGAAGAAAACTACTGAAAATTCCAGTTCGTGGAAGCCATCAAGGCATTCAAGGCAGCACGCGAGAGAAACGTGAAGAAAGGTTTACACCAGTCTTCCTAAACACAAACTCGGTGTCAAAAGGCATGAGCAATTCTCACGTATGGCTGTGAACGAATATTCGGAGAGACACTATTTCTATTGCAACGATGTTCGCACCCTAAGGCAGGTAAGAAAATAGGGTGTGAATACATAAGGGCAGTACAGTACACCGGAGGCGCCAGCAAACACAATGAGCGGAATCCAGTCCACCAAACACTGAGTACAATAGAAGACCAAAACTACGGAGCCCGAATATGCGTCAGAAGCCAAGGGGAAACTTGTGGAAAAAGCGAGAGAGCTCAAAACTTATGGACAAATCAAGTTGCCCAGAATAGACCTCCGCTAGAGCAAAGCGACCTGTATAAAGAGAAGCACCCGACTGATCGGTCAAACTCAGAGATAGACAGCTATTTAGAGAACAGAAGAGTGCAACTTGCCAACCAAACACAAGGCCAAACCAGACCACGACTCAATGCAAACTATGAGCGGATTAGTCAAAACAAAAATAGACCCGTCCAAAATAGTTGCAGGAATAACCATCAAGTATAAGAAGACAGACTACAGCGCAACACGGTCTGTAAACGGAGCAATCAGAACGGTGAAGAGATCTACCTGAAAAAGCTGACCAGCGAACCAAGCGAATGCAACGAATGCGAACGACAGCCCAGCACAAGGCGTAAATGGACCAATGAACTTAAGAGAAAGTTCTTTCTCAATTAGCCAGTCACCTAAAGATTTGTCAGATACTCCAAAAAACTATAAAGGAAATCAGAGACAGAGGATATACCCATGACTGACGACAAAACGTTTGCAGGCAAGTTGAAAACTCGGCGAGTATATCGACAACCACCTGGCTACAACGAGCTAACGCATCCGAGCCATATATATATATGTACAAGCAGTTCATGGTTTTAAAACTCCGGAAAACACTGAGCCCTGTGCCGAATGGAAGTGACCAAAAGATGAACAGTCTGTGACCTGGCAACGAAGCATGAAAACACCAACCAGCAAACACAATTGGGTCGACAACTGCCGCCTTCCTGGTTGAGAGACTCCAGAACCCAATTCATCAATAGTAAGTGACGTTGGTACATGTGGCTCAATCATGCAGTCAGTGAGTGGCATTCGTGGATCAAGGCCATCACCTTCAGTGCATGATTGTCCAGCCTCCTGTTCCACCACAGAAAAATACTCTGCGAACTAACTGATCAGGCCATCGTGTCAAGTGCTTGCTTATAGCTTCCACGCTATCCCATTTCCGGTTACCTGAATTGTTGCAGCTAGAACCAGCGTATCCTTGGTACATGCTTTATTGCTGATAAGCTACCTGAGCCGATTTCGAGCAAAGCCACACAATATTCCTTTCCAGCCTGCGTTGAGTTCATTTTGTATAGACTGATACCGAGAGACACTGCGAGTCACACTGCGTCGGTCACAACCTGAACTATTCACTAGGCTTTCGTCGCTCTTGTGAAGATCGTAAACCCGACACAGAAAACCTGACCCATGGATACGAACTAGTGTTTGGGCCATATATATACATGTAAGTCCAGTACTTCTGAGCTTACCAGTACGCCTGTGCTAAAGTACATAGGAAAGATAACAAAACGATGAGTGAATTTGTCCAAAGTCACTCCAATAACAAGTCACAAAAATTTTTACCGGTATGAATTTTATGCCACTCATAGCTAACGAAACAAAGTGGCCATTCGAAGGGCCCGAACAATGTAATTGAGATGGATTAAATTAGCCTAATAGAATAGCAGTAGCTTTCTCTCGTTCGTGCCACGTTGCTCTCCGTCGCGCCACGAGCCAACTTTTGCGAGTAGGAGCAGTGCTCGATGACGAAATAGATGATTAGGTAGACGAATAACGTCTTCGACAGGTTCTGCAACGCGGGTTGCCTCCGACCTAAAATCTCGCATATTGGCTTGCTTGTTATTCATATATTCTTTCCACCGGTGAGCGGTGTTCCGTGGGCAGCACTGACAAAAGAAAGTAGGTCTGTTGACATCCTCAAACCTGAGTCCGTAGGATAGAAGTGTATATGTGCCCATTACGCAGCTGGCAGAGACGATGAAGGTTCTCAGATGCAGTTCTTTCTTTACCAGTATGTGTTTATTTCATCCTTGACCAGAACCTGCTGCCTTTACGTGGTAGCCAGCGTTGAGTGCTATAGTGACGCCGCTTGTCACGCTTCGCTGTCCACGGTTCAGTCGTACCAGATAGGCCAAAGGGAAGCAGCCACACCAAAAGCGACGAGACCCCGTACTACAAGAAATAGTTAGGCTTGGGGCGTGAAGTCCTTCGCCCGATGAAGGGCGGGTTAGAATAGGTCCGCCCCAAACCCTCACATTTCGACCACCTAATGCTAGCAAAATATTCAACATTGTGGGTCAAATAGAGTTCTACACGCACCTGTTGTGCGAAGCAGTATCGAGAGATATTCACGTCTAATTCCTGCTCCGTCAATCTAGGCCAGTCGGTCACAGTTGGGTGAGTCAGACTACTGAATCATTGGCTTCGGGCACAATGTCCAGCGAAACCTCCACTGATACCGTGTGGATCAGACTTCTGAGTCAGAGACTAGCGGCTCGGCCCCAGAACAAATACCCACCACTCACTGACTTCTGAGTCAGATTGTTTCAGAGGATAAATGTAGGGTGCTATAATTTAACTCGATTTTTCGGTCTGACTAACCGAGAAGTGTCATTTGACTTCATGCTTTTTTGTTTGCCTATGTCACTCCGTAATTTCTACCCACCTTACAAACAAACTCCGCAGGATGATTTTACTGTCAGTTATACATATCCAATGCGCCATCCATTGACAACGAAAAAGCACCAACAACATTCAACTCCTCCACAATCGTCTTCATACACTCTTGCCATGTATCACATAGCCCACTTCACAATTTACGCTATTCTGAGGGAGACGCGGAGAACAGCACTCGGTAGATGATGACACGGTATAGGCGGCATATGGCCGAGTAACCGCAGGTGATGGTGCTGAACAGCACTCGGTAGATGATGACACGGTATGGGCGGCATATGGTCGAGTAACCGCAGGTGATGGTGCTAGATGTCTTATGCGACTAGAATGACTACTGCACCTACTACCTATTTTCTAAGCAATAATGATAACCGGTCAGCTGTAAGACCCTTTCGGTGCCTAGTTGCCGAACCTGTAACCTGAAGGAAGTACGAGGGCTGAGATACGGCCGGGTCGCCCAAACCTAGACAGGAGCAGTCGATGTGTGGAGGTTGAGCCCGAACAACAGACCTTCCGGTCAATAATTTCGCGCCTTAATCACTAAGCCATCTCGAGGTCGTTATGCCCTTAGGAACCCGTTGATGCCATCTGACACCAACAACTATTCTGATGAGTCAGTGGTCAAAAACCTGGAGATGCTTCATATCACCCGTGCGCAGGGGCGACTTGTGACAAGCACTCAACAATACAGCCCTTACTGTGACCATGTACAAGTTACAGGTCTTTTTGACACCAATAGTGACGAAAATTAGCAAAGGTTAGTCAAGTCTTCAAGATTCGTGCATGAACTGCACGTGCACCACGTGCACTGCACCATGAATTGCACATATAAATTCCGCGCAATGTCGTTTTTCCTCTTGAAGTTTGTGTAGGCTGACTACGAAATACGCAAATAACACTCAAGCGTGGTCATGCATTTAAGGTGCTGGGGACGAACTCAGTTTCGCATATTCTCAGCCACTGCTGGAAATCCACGATTCAAAAATGCCACTCTTTTCAGGACAAATAATTTGATTCCGATCACGCCACAGTATGAGCCCGTCTGTCGATTTGCTTTTTTCAGGCCCCCATAAGTCAGAAAGAGGTAGACAAGTCCAAAGTCTTTCGAGAACTACCGTATCCCTACCATATCAACCTCAGTGAGCTCGACTACTCTTTGAAATGAACCAAACAATACTAGTTTAGCGGTTAAGTGGATGTAACCTGGTGAAATGCAAAAGCACTTATGCTGGCGGCGTTCAGGGTTTCCTGCCCGAATCCTCCGAAACGACCAAATGACCACTGAAATCGTCAATAACGGTGGATACGAGTGACGCGAGCAATGAGCACGACGCATATAAAGCCCCAAAACGCCAAACAGTGAAGATTAAAATCGTTCAGCTGTAACACCTCTTCTGTGCCTAGCTGCCATACAACTTGAAGGAAACGCGAGAACAGAGATATTGTCACCTCTCCCAAGCCTAGACAGGAGCCGAGATGCATGGCTTCAGTCCTAACCACAGACCTTCCAGTCAGTAAGTGTTATGTATCGAATCGCGTACGATCAACGGCTATACGCACCTGAGAACGAGCGCACGAATCCCCTGCTATGACGCGAGCCCCACCACTCCTAACGCAGAGAGAGAAGAGAAGACCAGACCTTTAGAGAAGGACTTTTACTGCCTCAACCAAAGGTGAAGTACAGTGGGAGCACCGTCGAATATATATATTTTGGGCGACCTTGGAGAACCATAAATCCGTTAGCGCACACAAAGCCCAACTGACCAATAGGGAAGGGGCGCGGTCTTTTTGGATTAAGGAGCAACATGGCGGAAAAGGTGCGATGTTGAAAATTCAAAATTTCCAAAAATAATTTTGGCAATAACTCGAAAAATAAACAGTTTTTGGGGATACTGATATCCCCAACACCTTCCTTGAGGAAGAAAAGTCAGTAACGGGCCTTTCTGGGATCCATTTGGAAAGTGGTGGTTGGGAGTCGACGGCGATCCGTCCATCTTCTTGGTAGAAGAGTTGGCTCTCTGGCTGATGCGTCCTGTGCCGCCGGCTGCGCTTCATCTGGTGTGGTTGCCTTCAGTTCAAACGTGTCGAGGAGAATTTTGAGCGAAAGACTACTGTGGGATGGTGGTGGCTCCGAGAGACGACGTAGACGCAGTAGGTTCTTGGGTCACTAATCACTAAGCCATCCTGAGACACCGACAGTCAAATGGTGTAGAGTTCAAGGAAAGGCCAAGCGCTATGGTAAAAAACGAAGGCCCGGGAGATGGAAGCTTGTGCTACCCGAATTGGCAGTGCCGTATTCCACCTAACTCGATCGACTCACCAAAAAAACAACAGTCAGTAAGAGGAGTGGAAACAACGACTCAATACTTTGTCTGCAAATGCGCCGATTGGAAAGATGGAACAAGTCCTTCGAATGAGAGTCTAGCCGGACTACTGCAACACATCCCTGGAGAGTGCATGTTGGCGAATGGAAGGTAAACCTCAATTTCCTGCCGGAAAACATATCGAGGATGTCTGGTCAACTTTTGAAACGTCCTGATCCAGTGATGCTGCGAGTAACAGGACTCCCACAGAGAACACTCGTAGGTAAGCTGGATGGTTCCGGGTTCGGACTACGGACCTTCTGACCAATATATCCTCCCCTTAACCACTAAGTTATATCGTTTTCACTAAGCTGTCTCGAGCAGGGAGTAAGCTGAAATTAGTTAACGAGGCAGACTGCTGCCTGAGGGTCCGAGTGTTGGGGATATCAATACTCCCAAAAAAACTGTCTTTGTGTGTGCTAACGAATTGCCGGTGTTTTCAAGGTCAAGCCATGGATATATTTATATGCGCTGTCATTTTTCCGTTGTCACCTGTAAATCGCTTGTTGTTTAGAGCATTACACTTGTGTCCAGGTTTTCGTCTTCTTACTATTCCGTTATACCAGGATTCGAGATCAGGCTACATAGCTGGGGATATCATATAGTCACAGTCCGGGCATAATATCGTTGCCCGCTGCATTATCGAACCGTAGCATATTTGGCGACGCAACATGGAAGCAGATCAACTCAAAACAATGAGCAAAAACTGCAACTCATAAAAGTACTTACGGAGCGACTATCGACTACTTCTTTGGCTTCACCGGCTGCGTCGAGCGTCCCACAGTCGGTTGGAAGTATTAACGAGTTTTGCTATGAACCCCCGGCTGGCATAACGTTTGATGCTTGGTTTCGTCGCTATGAAGACCTTTTTAGGATCGACTTTTCAACCCAGGATGACAGTTGGAAAGTTCGCCTTCTGCTCCGCAAACCTGGTCCCGCAGAGCATGATAAGTACGCTAACTATATCCTTCCAAAGAACTCACGTGATTCCACCCTTGAAAAAAGGTTCACACACTCAAATATATGACGAGCAAACATCAATTTTCAACATCCGTTATGGGTGCCTGAAGCTTGAGAAAAAGAGCGCAGACGACTTTTTCACCTATTCTGGCATTGTGCACCGGGAATGCGAACGGTTCAAACTCGGATCGTTAAAGGAAGATAAGTTTAGGTCGCTGATTTTCATATGTGGTCTACAATCCCCGAAGGATGCAGAAATCCGTACCCGACTCCTCAGCCGCATCGAACAAAACCCATCAATGACGTTGCAGGCCATCACCTCGGAATGTCAACGATTGCTTAACCTGAAGCATGACACCGCGATGGTTCAACTGGGGGGGTCATGGCGGTTCCGAAGCTCATGCAATCCATCAGGCTACGCAACAGCCTGGCCCTGTCAATTCCGGCATGACCAAATTGGCCTCACAGCATCCTGGTCCGAGGCAAAACAGAGGCCCAAAGTAGACACCGCCTTCATAATGTTGGCACTGTGGAGCCTGGCACTTTGTCAGGTTCTGTCCCTACAAGCAGCATCGGTGCCGCCAATGTAAGTCCGTGGGGCACAAAGATGGGTATTGTCAGTCACGGATGCATACGGCCTCTGGTGCTTCAAAGCCGTCATCACGCGTCTGTCCCAAACCGAAATCGAACCCTATTGGCTCCTTTCTCAGTTTGCTGGCCACTTTCCAGATCAACACCCCAGATCACCGAAAGTATCTCACAGTCATCATCAGTGGTCATCCAGTCCGTCTGCAGTTGGACATTGCGTCGGACATTACCATCATTTCGGAGAAGCTTTGGCGTACGCTCGGGCAACCTCCGATCAGACAAGCCGCTCGAACTGCTACCAGTGCTTGCGGTGGAGAACTAAGACTTTCCGGTGAGCTCCAATGCTGTGTATCTTTTCGGGGAACTACATTCGTGGGGTCACGTTACGTAACGGCAGCTAAGCTGAACTTATTGAGTCTTGATTGGTTCGATCGCTTGGGGTGAGCCGATATTCCAATCAGTATCATCTGCAATACAGTTCAGTCTCCCACGGCGCATCCAGATCATGCATCCGACTTTGTAAAGCGATTTCCAGTTGTTTTCCAATCCGGTCTCGGTCAGTGCACTGCGACACAAGCAGTCTTCGACCTCCTGCCGGATGCTACGCCAGTCTTCCGTCCAAAGAAACCAGTCCCGTACGCTTCCTCCCAGTGGTAAATGCCGAACTTCAACGGCTGGAACAACAGGGCGTTCTGTCCCCTGTATCCTACTCCGCCTGGGCGGCGCCAATCGTCGTGGTGAAGAAACCCAACGGTAACATCCGCATATGTGCCGACTTCTCAACCGGCCTAGATGCCGCTCTCCAGCAGCAGCACTATCCACTACCAGTACCCGACGATTTATTCACTGTTCTGAACGGTGAAAATTTCTTCGCGAAAATCGACCTTGCTGAAGCGTATCTTCAAGTTGAAGTCGCACCAGAATCACACCTACTGTTGACAAGCAACACACACCGTGGCCTGTATCAATACACCCGCCTCCCGTTTGGCGTCAAAACTGCCCCAGCAATTTTCCAGCAGTTGATGGACAGCATTCTTTCCGGCATTCCAGGTGTGTTCGCCTACATGGACGACGTGCTGATCGTTGCTGTTTCACCCGAAGAGCTTTTTGATCGAATCAGTGCCGTCCTGCTGCGCATTCAGGACAACGGTCTCCGCCTCCGTCCTGAGAAGTGTCAATTCTTCTTGACAACAATGAAGTATCTCGGTTTCACCTTCAATGCTTCTGGTTGTCATCCTGATCCGGAGAACGTTCGGGCTATACATCAGATGCTATCTCCTAAGGATGCCCCATCATTACGTACCTTTTTGGGGATAATCAGCTATTTTTCGGGATTCTTGCCTTCGCTGAGCGACACTCGACCCCCACTAAATCAATTACTTGGAAAGCACATCCCCTGGCGTTGGTCAGAAGAATGCGAGGAAGCATTCTGCAAGCTGAAGGCGATGCTCAACTCCGAGCTGTTACTGAACAACTACGACCCAGAGCTACCGATCGTCGTGGCAGCTGATGCCTCTACTTTTGGAGTCGGTGCCGTCATTCTGCACTTCTCCCCAAACGGATCAGTGAAAGCCATCATGCACGCGTCAAAATCACTAACACCGGCAGAACAGCTATATGGACAGATAGAGAAAGAAGCGTTGGCCTTGGTGTTCGCCGTCCGGCGTTTCCAAAGGTTGTTGTACGGTCGCCGTTTCGCCCTACTTACCGGTCACAAACCATTACACTTCATTTTAGGTTCAAAGAAGGGTGTTCCCGCACACTCTGCCAACCGCCTGCAAAGATGGCCACATATTATTCTGGGTCACGACTTTGATGTTCAATATCGTCGCACAACCGACTTCGGTCAGGCCGATGCATTATCTCACCTGATCAGCAATCAGCTAACTCACAGAGAAGACACGGTTATTGCGCAGGTTGCTTTCCAGGACCCAGCTGCCCCCAGTTGGTCCAGCCTGTCCGTGCATTGCCCGTGACAGTGAAGGAGGTTCAACAAGCTACCAAGGCTGAGCCGACGCTTCAAAAGGCGATCCAATTCGTGAATTCTCGATGGACCCTAACTTCAAAGATGATTGCCTTCGACAGCTCCTTCACCGCCGAGATGCACTGGTGATCGCAAACAATTGTTTAATGTTTGGGGATCGCGTCGTGATTCCTCAGTCTTTACGCCATCAAGTCCTCCGTCAGCTTCACTCTGGGCATCCGGGAATAAACCGCATGAAGTCAATAGCTCGCAGTTACGCTTACTGGCCGCACATGGACCAGCACATCACTGGTTTTGTAAAACGCTGCTCTTGGTGCCAACAAGCTGCCAAGAACTCGCCAGATCAACCGCCGGTTCCCTGGCCTCAACCTGGAGAACCTTGGTCTCGGGTCCACATTGATTACACAGGACCGATACGTGGCACTTCCTATTTGGTTTTCATTAACGCTTTTTTTCAAGTGGCCGGAAAGCATTCCGGTGGCCTCTCCAACAACGTTTATTACGCCGCTTGTGTTAACCAACATTTTTAGCCAGCATGGCTTACCGGAGTCCATCGTCTCAGACAATGGTTTTCAGTTCACCTCTGCTGAGTTCCGCGCGTTTTGCACTCGTTATGCCATAACACACCTCGTTTGCCACCGTACCACCCGCAATCGAAAGGTCAAGCAGAAAGGTTCGTCGACACATTCAAGAGAGCCATGCTTAAAGCTCGAAAGCAGGAGACATCCGTCGAAGCCCTTCAGAGATTCCTGTTTGTGTACCAAACGACTCCGAATGATGCTTTGGCGAACCATCAGTCACCTGCAGAGGCACTCATGGGCCATAAGCTGAGAACTGTGCATTCTTCATGTTGCCAACACAGTCTACTGAGTCAAGGTCCATACCAGTGGCAGCTGGAGCTCCATTCAAGGTGGGAACGCCCGTACTAGTCCGTGATTATCGTCGGGAACACGATGCGTGGATTACAACACAAACGCAGCAGCGTGATGTACGACGTGTTGGTTGGTCAAGACACCTGGACCAGACATCAAAACCAAGTCCGCTTCAACAGCACGCCGGGTATTGTACTGTTGAACATATTGCTCCATACTTTTGAGCTGAAAGCTGATGCAGCTTCGAAAGGAGAGAGTATGACCAGCAGCACAGTGCTTGATCCAGCAATTCTTCCCGGGCGGTGGACAGACCGACGGCGCCGCCAGCCGGAACGTATCCAGGTCGACCCACGTCGAGCTCGTTACTGACTTTTCACAAGGCGAGGTGTTGGGGATTTCAATATCCCCCAAAAACTCTGTATCTTTGTGCTAACGAACTTCCGACATATTTTCAAAACCAAGCCATGGATATATATATGCGCTGTCATTTTTCCGTTATCACCTGTAAATCGCTTGTTGTTTGGAGCATTACACTTGTGTCCAGGTTTTTGTCCTCTTACTATTCCGTTGTACCAGGAGTCGAGATCAGGCTACATAGCTGGGGATATCATAAAGTTGCAGTACGGTATATTATCGTTGCTCGCTGCATTATCGAACCGTCACACCAAGCCATACGGTATCTAACGTCACGTCCCATGTTTGACTTCGCGAAGGCGGATCGTACTGAGTAGATTTACCGAAAGAATCTACTGGTGCTGTTTTAAGCCTCATGCGTGCAACACTCGAAGAAGGCCCTTCACTAACATTCCTCGGCTTTCGCTCAAGGACCTCTTGCAACGGTTTTTAACCATATTCGCCGACGGACTTGGACACCGCATAAAGCCGTCTTCACCACTATGCTAGATCAGTTTTCGGGGAGACAATACCGTGGGCAGCCATATCCAGTGTTGACCCGAAACTGGACCGACTACAGAAAGTTGTTCCCCGACCGACCAAAAACTCGGCATGGGCCGCAACAGTCATGGTGATCGAGAAGGTTACGGAACCAACAGCATGTGTGCACACTTGTCCCCTAGTCTCATTGACACACTAGACACGCACCACTACTCTGCGAATTCCGGGCTTGTTCGCGAAACTGAATGGGTCTGTAACTGATTTCGTGGAGGCATACCTGCAGACTATGTCGCGGGGAAGTCCGGGGAGCTTTTGACCAGTAATATGCACCGCAGTCCATTCCAGCATGCTCAATTGCCAGTTATTCTCAAGAGGGCACTTGTCATATTTCAAGAGATCATGGATATGATCCTGAAGGATGTTTCCGGTGCTACCCCTCAGTTAGACGATCTAGCCGTCATGAGTCCCAGTCAAGACGAGCTGTGACGGGACCTTGATTACATGCTCAATCGTATTCGAGGATATGGTTTTAGACAGTGCGGGGAAAATGCAGCCGCTAAATCGCCTGGTCTTCTTCGGAGAAAAACACGATCACAGAGCAGACCCACACACTGACGCCACCAAAAACATACCGGCATCTATAGAAATGACACCTGTAAAATCGCTTCTCAGTCTCGTCAGGCAACACAGCTCCTTTCTGCTGACCACACATTATCTCCGAAGTCCACTGAATCAGCTGTTCACCAGGAACCACAAACAGACATGGTCCGAAGAATGCCAATGCGCATTCGAATCTCTCAAATCCATGCTGGCCTCTGACTTACTTTCCACTCACTCCAATCAGTCACTGGAAATCGCTGTAGGACCGGACTCTTAGAAAAGCGTATTGGCACAATGATCTCATACGCATTTACTGACAACAACCGCATGGCCGTTGCTCGTGCGGCCGAATCTGGCACCAGCCAAGCGCATAACACTCAGACAGAGATGCTTTGTCTATCGGGTTTGCAGTCGGGAAGTTCTATACAGCGCACTGTGGGTGGCAGTTTGCCTTGCTGACAAATCACAGGCTGCCGCTTGCCGTGCTTGGCCCAGAGAAGGAAATTCTGGCATATGCCTCCAACGATGAGCCACTGTGCCTCTGGGTTACAATTCCAAGGCCAACTACTAGTCCATCACTAGCCTCAGACAGGTCGACGTTGTGTCAAGACTCATTGAGCCAGAAGACAACGCCGTCAAAACAATAGCCTTGGAGCCGGAAGCAGCTCGCGACCTTCCGGTGGCGGCCAACAAGGTCCGCTAAGCTGTTAATCGGGACACTGTCAAGCTGTGGCTCATGGGGTATCGTATCACTAATAACCGCGCACCTACCCACAGGATGAACTTAGACCACACTTCAAGTGGTACGATGCACTACTACTAGACAACAGATATGTTTTGTCTTCAGAAAGCGTTGGCACTCCGGAGGAGCTGTAGCCATCCGGGAGTAAGCTCACAGAGGGCGCCCGAATAAACGGAATGAAGGCCTTTATCAGAAGTTAGGTCTACAGACCGCTGATGGATTCCCGGGTTTAGAAGTCCCTAAATCTCAGTTTTGGGGGGATGAAGCAAATAGGTGACAGGTGGCTGTAACCAACCAGAGCTTTATCTCGCCTTTACATCGAATATGCATGTCCAGGAGATGCTTAGAACCCTCTGTTTGAGAGCACGATTATAGAAAGTGGTCAGAGACCCTTCTGATAAAGTCCCCCGGCGCACACTAAAACCCAGGAATTCGATAGTTGGGCCGCGTTGGAACTCCAGAGACTGCTCAACATTGATAGTCACTTCACTTCATCGCGGTTTGCGGAGTTTTGTCGGGATTATAGTACGACACTTGTCGGCCGGAAACCGCTTCATCCATAAACGGACAGGGAAGCTTTGTTAACACCCTAGAGCGCTTCGTAAATCCAGAAAGGCAAACAAGGATTTCTCCAAAGTTCCACCGGCGTACCGAGCGACGCCGAGCCGAATTCGCCTGATGGAGTGTCATGCAGTATGCAGAAACACCATCAGAGGCTCATCCCGAGCACGTTCTGCGACCGCGACAGTAGAAAGTCAGGATGCAGTGTGGCCACTGCAAATGAATCTCCGATGTTGAGGCAACGTTTACAGACTTCAAGGGCAATATTTTGGGTGGAACCTACGCGCAAGCCACCTCGTCGCTCCCAAATGAGCGCTGCGACGGCCAATAAGGCCATCTTGCAACTGGTTGGTCAGAAAGAGCTCCTCATCGGGGCGAGCTCTGATAGGTTAAAAAGTGAACCAGCCTTCACCAGAGGTCGGGTGCTGTAACTTTTGTGGATTCCAGACCTACCCTAGCACATAACCTGGTTTTAATACCAAGAAAATGCGTATGTAGGATGCCCTTTAATATGTACACTGACGCCACTCTTCGGCTTACTCTGCTCAATTTGTCCGCAACAATCCGGCGCTTCATCCTTAAACCGACTAGGCATGTCTGGCGAAATGAAGCATCCTATTCGGACCCTATTTTCCTTCTGCCTCCTTACATTTACCCAGAAGCTTAATAGACAAAGGTTCTTCCTCTCCTCATAAGCTGCAGTCATTTCTCCCTTAACCACAGCACCGCTCTTCTTAACTGGCTGCTTTGTTTTCAGGCACCAATTATGATCACTAGCCTTTGGGTTCGTCGGAAGAGCCAACCTGTAGGTCCCTGATGTCCGCTGGTATTTTGGAAACCGTGGAACCCTCATGTTTTGGTATGTCTGACAATTAAAGAAGGGCCCAAGTTTTTACGACACCTTGATGATTTTCCCCGGTTTACCATACAGGTTCTGACCGCATGTAACTCATCCTTCTTATCGACTTACAGTTATCTGTCTCCATTTGCATACTCTTTCATAAACCTTCCGGATATATAGGCAACCGAGGCTGGGCCGCACCGGGTACGATCTGACCAGTGACTGAGAGGTTCGCCCCTCCCTACTGTCCCACGAATAAATATCCTTTAACTCACGTTCAAATATCGTTGGGCGCCATGACACCACACAACCCATCTTACTCTAAGATGCTTATTAGAGATGAATTTCCATCACCCATTCCTCCAGTCTTCGAAACAGGACGCTACCCAGCCAACAGAACAGGCTGGAGGCCCCCGGTTCTTCCAGGCCATTTGAAAGAGCTCAGTCGACCTCAGTCTATTATATGGTGCTCAACAACACCTTATTCAGTGCCCGGTCCAGCAGCACCTCTCTGCCGGGAGGTTCCAAATAAACCCGGATAATCTTTGAACCTGCGTGCACAAATAAAAAGACGAAGTTGCATCCATCGAGACCATCGAATGACTGCACGCTGTCTTAAGTCCGGTGTGTCAAGTGATCAAATAACTTCAAGGGGAGCCACAGTGACAGGCTCGCCTTGAGATCTGTCAGCACATCACATGTCCTCACCAGATACGGTTAGTTTGACTTGATGAATTCTGGGGCTTCCCTTGTGACCAACTTTTGATACATCCGTACAAGCCAGAACAACGTTGGCACACATGAAAACATCAGAAAATGAACCTCATCTGAAACTATAACTCAGTCAGTCTGTCCGAAATCCAAACCAATATGCTGTCAAACGAATCTCCCGTTTTTCGCTAAACCACCTATGAATAGGCCGCGCTTGCTTTGGTATTCCCAAGCAGTTTCTACCTTCTACCGTAGCATCTACTACGGCTTGATACCTTGCTCTGGCGCCTCACATATATGACCGTCGGCTTCTTACCACGCGCATTTCTAGGCTGACCAGTCTTGCTCTCCACGGGTCAAGTTAATCCGCATGGCTCACCAGAGCCCGGGACACTGTGTTGCAAGCCGCTGAGCTGCGAACGCAACTAATATTCCTACGAGTAAGGACGAATGATTTTTCGTGTCAAACTCTCGCTCACCGGGTCTCTGTGAAATCCTGGGCTCGAACGACTCTAAACCTAGGCCTGCCGGAACTTCCCGTTTCCAGTGTCAACATCAAATCCTCCCGGATATCCTCGAAATCCTGACCCCAGCAATGGCTACTTCAGATAATTCGTCGGATTCAAACTGCGCATGTTCCTACAATCCGAAACCCTGTGTCTCTATACGTCTGAGCGCCTAGCTTCCGCAAAAGTGGCCACCGCGTACATCTCCACCACTCCAACCGAATTAATTCTTTGCGGATTGGAGGGGAGCGGGTCCCCTCCTTCACGTCAGAAAACTGACTGCACTCAATGTTGCCAGCACTGATTTTCGTCACAAACACACCGACTAAAACGGCCTGCGATGGACAAACCTGACAATGACACTTCACGTCCTGCAACAAAATCTACCAACCTTCAAGTGCCACGTGGACAAAATCTGAGCTTCATGCATTCCCCATTGGAGATCCTACCCTAGAAGGGATCACAGGGACTGTTTCTTCCCCTGCTAAACATACGTGTTGACTTGTTCAAGTAGGATGCATCTGGGCACTGCCGGTCCCATCCCACATCAATACTGCAAATCCATCCAATGTTCCTCCCTGGCGGCTAAGCTTAAACTGAGTGATTTCAGCTCATCGGCTGTCTTTAGGTCCCTAATCTACTCCTTCTCCTTGGTTTGTCTCGAAGACCGCAGAATTCCATCGACGGTCATCAAAAATAAGACCTAGTTTCACTCAAATGAGGGTCACCTGGCCGCCGCTGCAGTCGATCCCTGCTTTTGGAAGGTGACTACTTCATCTTTCCTCGGGAAACAGCGAGTTGCGCCTCAACCTCACTTCCGAGACCCTCATTTGCTTCCTTTCTCTTTGGACATTCATACAGCACCTCTCCCTGTATAAGACAGCCTCTCTCCATAAAGATACGAAATGCATCCACGACATATAGCAAAACTGCTTGACCACTCTTTTGTCGTGTCCTTGAACGCATTTTAACCCACTCACCGTCCCAATAGAATCTCGAACATTGACAGGCCAGAATTCGCCAAACTGGTGATTAACTGAACTCTCATGATCCGTTATCGTGACTTCCCATCGCAAAGCCCCCAAATGATCGAACTTCCCACAGTTTACCCCTTAGATGCTTTGTGTGTTCGCCTCATGCTAAGAATTGTTTGTCCTGTTATTGCTAAACCGTTTTACCTCCGAAAATTAATGGAGTACTTTCCCGGGTGGAATTTGCCACGGTCCAGTCATCGACTTCGCTGCTATGATGGACCACTTCAGCCTCTACGCCACTGTAATATAGTCCTCTCAGCTGCCTCGCCGACTTCAACTTAATCCAAAAACCCTACGGAACATTCTACGACTGCTTGCGCTCAGCCTCACCAGCACCTCCTGCGAAGCCTCAATCCCTTGACAAACATTTGCATCCATCTCAAACGTTTCGTGCTGGGGGCCGATGGACTTTCTTCCCATTTCTAAAAATGATGGCCAAGATGGCCCGGGTCCTATAAACATTTTTCACCCTCTTCTTTAATTTCGGAATCTCTGTACCCCAATGCAAACAGTTTATAGTTCACCCTCTTCCTGAAATAACTTCTTGTAACTGCGCATACCCACCGTGCCTTCTCCTGATAGGAAACTCAGAAGATTTGGACGAACCACGGATAACCGGGTTTCTCCAAAGTACGAATACCATAGATCACCGCTGGTACTGATTCTGGACTCAGGAGTCCGTCAGCGTTTGGCAAATTTAATTCTGTGACAGCATAAAGGCAGCCTGTGATGCCTGGCGCTCTTTTCCAGTGGGCCATTGAGATATTGAAGATGTTTGGAGCCGGAACCCTCAGGCAATCCAGCGCAATGGGTTGGGTCAATTGATGTCACTGGGTTCCAATAACATTTTAAGTAGCAGATAGGGCCCAATTGACGCAAATTAGACGAGAATAGCTGCACCACCGATCGCTAGGTGGGCCATACATGGGAGTCTGCTAGAACCAACTATCTGCATCCTATATGTCAACCACGTCTTCGGCGCTGTCCTCGATGGTAAGCACACATCGTTTCTTTCTAACAAAACTCCTACCTCCTATTACACTTTACTTAAAGTCTCTAGCGCACTGATTAGGTTATTCTGATCCAAGTTTCTCTTCCACTTAATTGCACCTGACGTTCTACCACCACTTCTCGCCCGCTTTGAGTTTTGATGTAGAATCTGTCGATTATTATGCTGTGATCAGAATTGTTGATCCCAAGTACGCCTGTATCCATCAATTTCACTTCCGGGTTGACTGGGTCGTGCATTCCATTATTACGCTTCTTTCATCCAAATGACGTAACCATAGTGTTTTAAGCAGTAATTCAGTGTTTTCCTTTCCACTAAAATTCGCACAGTTTCCACTAAAAGTATTCAGCGCTGTATAATATTGGGCCATGATATTTTGTTGTTTGGTCGCCTAGGCTTGACCCTAAGTTACTGCACCGTCTGCTGCACTAAAATGTCCTTATAGAGGGGGCAAGGACTGGTGTATATTCCCGTCTCCGTTATAAACTACGACACCCAGCCAGCTTTTAGGCGTGCCTTCCTTCTCCTAATAACCTGAGCTACCATGTCCACCTGGGTTGCTACCTTCCCGCCTAGAACACTCCTCTTAGCTCACAAGTTGGCTTCATTTGCAATCCGCGGACAACTCTCCCACTTGTAATGCCACCGCCACGCCACATTTTACTCTACTGCATTTCGAATACTCCTGTGCGTTGGGTCCGAAACATATCTGAGTGTGGCGTATTCTCTTTTCTTTCCCTGCCGGTGTATAACAACCAGTATATTTGAACTCCACCGCAACAGCAGCAATGTACTGTAGACTAGCTGTGCCTGCACATTCACTCATTCTTCCTGCGGTAACCGTCTGGTTTCACGGAGTGTCCACACTTGGCCTGCCACAAAGGCTTTGATCAAAGATTCTCCACACAGTCGAAGCCCAGTGAGTTAGTTTGCATTTAGCTTGACCCAAGTTCCCGGGCTAGAATCCCCATTTGTTCTTCTTTATGGGCGTGGTTTAAGGTCACCTTAACATCCGCGGTTTTGGCTAATATTCCAGCTGCTTAGCGTAACCCAATTTTTATAAGAGCAATCAATTTTGGTTAAAATTGCCCGGGTTTATTTTTACCATGCCCCACTTCTGCTAACCGAACGCCGGCTTTGAATTATTAGACCGGAGATTGAGGCTAACATCGGTGAGTTGACGATAAACCGGGTCAGATATTTGGCTTAAAAAGACGTCGTGTGTAAATGATTTGGTTCATTCTCCAGTCATTGCAGTCATTTACACTATATATTTTCGGGATGTTCTTCCTGCTCGCCAGGAAGTTTAGGTCCCTGGAAGTTATCTTAGAAATTCTTCAAACTCTCTGAGACCCTCAGACGCCACCAAGTCCGCAGTAGGCAAACTGTCGAGCATCCGGACCTAAAAAGCCCAACATCAAGTAATCAATCCGCGACAGTCTACGACGATGGTCGTTCAGGCGTGTGATAAGATGACGCCAACCAATCATTCAGCGCCCATCGGACAACCTGGATCTAAGATCAAAACTGCACTTTGAATGGCGTAATACATCTCATACTTTTGGCACTCAACCGTTCAAAACAAAGCTTTCGTGCTCCCTCTTGGTGAGTCGGTCTCCCATCGAGCGAGCATGGAGCTCACATTGTACAGACAAATGTAGCGTCTCCAGGCAAATGCAATAGAGATTAAATTACCCGAGGGACCCCAATTGAACCTGCTAAATTCCTCGTTGAACCAGAGACTTATATTCGATGGGAACAGCTCAAGCAGCCGTCTTCCTAGATAGACTCACGGGGCGAACGGCATGCTACACGCAACCCACATTGAGGTGGAGCATTTCCATTTTGAAAGTAAGCAGCATTTACCATCACCACTTAGCAGCAGACACTAAAGAGATTTATTGTACAAATCACCCAATGCAGACAGAATTATACTCCCTGGTACTTTGAGGTTATCGCTATATAATAATAGCATTTAAGTCTCAAACCCCGGAAAATTCATTGGTCAAGGTCCTGAAACTGATGGGGCCAGTGACATGGCTATGCTTTCGATTACCGGCAATTGCAGGCAAACGACCACCGTTTCTTGCACCGGTTTACCACACAGCTGTCGATTGACCATAAAATACTAAGGGCTTCATAACAACTGTTGCCGGTCCATGCTAGCCTCGTCATCCCCCGGCATTTCCGAAAAGCGGTCGGCTAAATATGAAGTAGAGCCATGTGAATTTACCACTGACACAGCGGATAGTGGATCGTAGTTCCGCAGGAGCGAGTGTGAAACCACGACCGCTTCGCACACAGCACCTATTATCCCGAAAGTTTGGTGGAATTGGCGGTTTACCCTCGTTCTGAGATACGCGATTCCGCAGAAGCAGAATTGACCAGACACCCGGATTGCCACTTACCCTGCCTTCCAGCAACCTGAAAAGTTTTACAGTTCCGAACTGTCAATGTTCTGGTTGTCCACTCACCTGGTTTCCACAGCATAAACGATACTGAGGCCTCTTGAAACTATATCCATATCATCTCACAGGTAAATGCTGCAAGTGCTGGTATACAGCATACAAATCCATCGACATAAGATATTAGACTCGAGAATTCAGTGGGTGTCTTACAACGCTGATTTCAGGCGACTCATCGAGACTGTTGCTCATACATTTTTGGCTGTTATTTTACCTGTAATTGTTCTTGAGACTGCCAATCAGTTTCAAGAGTTCGGCAGATACACTGCACCAAGTGCGCTTTCCGGATTCTCCGGTGAAGTTTGAAACACGTCCCGAATCTGCTTTGAAACTGGAGTCATTTCAGCATACTCAGCAAACAGAAGGACAACCGGGGCGACTATGAGTACGCACCCGCGAGTTTCCATCCCCAAAGAAAGTTCACGATCGGCGAAATGCTCATAGAATGTCAGTGCGTCATGATATCAGGCGAGCATATGCGCAGTCACCTAAACTGTCCTCTGCATTCCGGTCTTTTGATTGCACGATTTGCATCCGCAATCCTGGCACGGGTCTACATACGAAATGCATCGTCCTTGTATAAAGTAGCGGATGGTTTACTTGAGGTTCTTACGTGCTTTAAAACAACATAGTGCAGCTAAAGTGGGCAAACTTCACAACATTCTCCTTCAAACAAGGAGCGTACTGGTTGTCGGTTTTGGCAATCAATGCTGGTCCCTATTGGATTAGATTCGGTGCCTTTTGCTCATCAAGCTAGCGACACTCTGAAATGAATCGAAGTTTTTGTGGATTATTGGTAAGACTGAGAAAGAAACAATTTTACTATTAAATTTATGGGGTAAACGTGCATTTTAAAGGCGGCATCCCCGTTGGCCTGTGCATTTACGGCGTCATTTTTAAGCAAAGTTCATGTTTTTAACACGCCAAAAGGCTTTTGCCATGTCTGTTGCAATACAAGACCTACCGAAAAGCGACCCTATGGTTCTGTTTGCTTGGCGGCGAAACCTGCCGCTTCTAAATTACCTGCAAATACAAGAAAACGGTGTTTGGCTGCCTTGCGTTATGCGTCGTTCCTGACATATTGAGACCCCAAAACATCCCCTTCGTGTGGTCCAGCTGACTTCTTGGTGTAGTTCCCAGAGGTAGCCCTCCATCAACTGAAACAGCCACACATAGAGAAATACCGGTACGCAAGTGGCGCCTTCAACAACTACATTTAACTTGGCAATGTAGTCTTGGTAGATGCAGATTGCTCATATTTATCTATTTATATATGTTTAGGCTCCTAACAAATAAGCTTATTGGAACCAAATTCAAATAATACCAAACATATCCTCTGTCACACGACATATGTATTTAATCAAACGAAAGGCTTCCATCTCCTTCTTCCATTCATTTTTCTTCCTTATCCTTCAATTTGTTATTAAATTGTTCCAAGTAATCCCAGCAGTTGATGCTTATGAATCCGGCTATTTGCAAGTAACAGCTGAGCATCCTCCTGCGCTGAAAATTTCAGGCAGTCGAAATAAATTTTACGCCTCGACGCCCGGTCTGTCTGGCTGATTTTATTGTTTCCAAAAAGCAAACGGACGGTAAATTACTTCGGCCCTCGCACCAGACTCGCTTAAAATTTCTGTATGTTGTTTGCTAAAAACAGACGTCAAGAGAAAGCTGCTTTATCAATCTCTACGCGTTTTGGGCTGGGCAACCGTACTGATCCGGAGGCTGATTCGGAAGGATACGCGGAGTGTGATACCGTCCTGACTCGTCAGTCCGAATAACAACAGCTGGATAAATAACAGCTGATTGTCGCCTCTGCGCCTTTTGTCTGGCAGCTTCCGCGAATGGGTCTCAAGGGCGGGGTGTTGATCACTATTGTTTAATTTTATCTGAACAACTTGCAAATGACTGCAGCTCTGAAACCATCAAAGCCAATTACCATGACTCCCTGGATGCGATTTTGGCTATCTGAAACCAAAAATAACGTGGTGGTCAACAAGAATTGCACCCAGTACGTTGGGGCAATGGCGAATAATTGCTTCGGCTATGTTTTGAGCGCAACTCGTTACCCTGCAGTGCCAGTATCCTAAATACCCAAAGTCGTCTGCGAACATTACGCCCCCCAAAGGTGTGCCAGCAGCCAAACTAATTTGAACAGTGTTGTCAGTGACCAATTTCACGGATAATGACTGACTGTCACTTGGTTTTTAATGCAAATCAAGTCGAAATACTTGCTTCCCTGGATTCTTTTCCAACACATTTGCCTTAAAGCGCATTGTGAGTTCTTCGGTCAGCGATTTTCCGAACTGGTTGCCTGCATTTGAGAAGAGGAGCCCGATTTAGACGAGTGGGGAGAGACGGTGATAGTATACACTTATAATAATAATGTTCATTCTCAGCTTGTGGGAGGCGTGTTGCCAGGCATGATCATAAGTTTACAGTCAGAATAAAGGTATGACTGGCTACGACTGTGTGTATAGGGGGGTTTTGGAAGAGGTACAGCGTCATAGGCGGTGGGCTTCATCCAATGTAGACGTGGTCACCACTAAACTGGCACGAGCAGAGAAGCTCTTTTTTGAAGAGAACATCGAGCAAGATCAGATCGTTAGATTTGAGGGTGGCGGGCAATAGCAAACCGAGAGAGGGCAAAACCAGAGGCTTCCTGCCTAACATATGACAAGAGAAATGTAAATTCCGAAAAATGGGAAACCAAAACACCAGATCTAGTGAAGCAACGGAGTTGGAGACATCCAGCCGGTTAAATTGAACTGGGAGTTGGAAGGGAACAGTTGCGGGTGTGTTTTCAAACTGGGTGCTATCAAACTAGGAATCTGGCCCGTAGTGAGCGTGGTATCCACAGCGGGATAAGCCTGACCCTGGTCATAATGAGACTGTTGGCGTCGCTTGTCCTTCGTCGCCTTATGGTGGCTCATGAAACACTGACCTGGGAGCAGTAGGTGGAATCCCGGCCTGGTAGGGTTTTCTTTCATCAAATCTTCACATTTCACAAGGTGTTAAAACAGTTACACGCGTACCAACGACCCAATTTTAATGTTCCTGGGTTTCCAAGGCGCTTTCATTTCTGTTTCCCGGTCTGTTTTCCTTGACGCACTCGCCCATCAAGAAGCCCTGAAAGTTTGTAAAAAAATAATGATTTCTTTGAATTCTCAGGCTTATGGGATTGTGAGAGTACAAAAAATGGTGTCCGTCCGGTGCACCCAATTCCTGCATTCTTGTTTAATTTTGTGATGCATTGACCCACATCGTCCTATAAATTGATCAAACTTATCCGCCATTCTACATCGGCCTGACGCTACATGTGTTCATCCCTTCGTCGAATCCATATCAAGCCGCCTCGGGAATGCGCATCCCCTGTCTGCACCCTTGGCGGCCGTTACGGGGCTGTCCAGCAACGGGTGCAAAGATGGTACGGCACCGCCGTACCCAATCTAGTGGCAGTCTCGCAACTGTTATCTTCCTACCCTCGACCTTCACTTCTCAACCGCTCGGGCTTGTAGTTGCAAATATGAGCAAACTTTTTACCTGAATTTCCTACAAAAGCGACACCATTGCTTCTATATAGCTTCAGTGTAAACCACGTTGCTAAGACGAAGTTATCTATAATAATAGTAATAATAATGTCTATTCCAAACTTGTGGGGGCATGCCGTCAGGCATGATCATAAGGTTACGGTCAGAATAAAGGCATGACCGGCGGGGACTGTCAGTGCAGGGAGTATTGGGTGGGGAAAGAGGACAGCGCCATAGGCGGGGAGCTGTATCCAATGTAGGCGTGGTCGTCACTAAACCGGCAAGAGCAGGGAAGCTCTTTTGCCGAAGAGAACATCAAGCAAGGTCAGATCGTTAGGATTTGAAGGTGGCGGGCAAAAACAAAGCGAGGGAGGGCAAAACAAGAGGCTTCATGCCTGAAATATGACAAGAGAAATGTAAGCTGTGGAAAATCAGAAACCAGAACATCAGATCTGGTGAAGCAGCAAAGTTGGCATCATCCAGCCGATCAAATTGAACTGAAGCCAAAAACAACCGCTGAGGCCTCGCGGCCTTGGACTATTGGGCTCGTGGCCAGGGTCACAAAAGCGTAAGTGGGGATGATGAAATGGAGGGACCAGCAAAGCGGGTAAATGGTAGCAGGGATCTCAGAAACATGGTATACAGTTAAACTGTAGTGACTCACTGGTGTCGCTGTTGTGGAGGCGGGCATAATAGTTCCTTTGGAAGAGAGAGATGGTGGCAACACACGAGCCGGAACGCGAACTGTATAGAAAGTTATTGGATTTGGTGGGAAGCACAGTAACACAGAGATGGTTAAATTTCAACCAACAGTTCAGCAGGTTGGAATGAATGTGTCATGGAGTCAGCTGGGGTCGATTGGGGAGTTCGTCGTATTTGCAGTTAATGGAACGAGTGGGCGAGGGCACGGTCGAGAGAAGGAATGGAATAGTTGCGGGAGTGCTATCGAACTGGGTATGGCAGTGCCGTGCCATCATTGGCCTGACATGCTTCAGTTTTTGGACAGCCCCATAACGGACGTCACATTTTAAGGTGAGTGGGCTGGGGTGTGCAGTTCTTTGGGCTGCGGGATTCATTTCAGGCCGGCCGAGGAAACAAGGTGGAGCGAAGCCGATATGGAATCGCAGGGTTCTTTTGGTCCGTTTGGGGATCCTGTGGTTGTATATCACTGGTCAGTTGGAGTGGGTAACAGTCGGCTAGGTTCTCCAAACCGGGCATTGCCGAAGTTCGAAGCTTGGGAAGATGAGGGGGTGAGATAAGATTAGTAAAGCATGGTGAGTTTGAGGGGACATCAAATGGGATACTGTGCATTAATATACATAGAAATAAAAACTTGACGTCTGCCGCGATTAGGGTGATGACAAGTGATTATATAGAATAGGATATAGATGGATTTGTGCCTAATAGACTAGCGACCAGTGAAGTGGGTTTGCTAACATACGATATTGAATTACAAGGGATCTAGTAAAGGCCGATATAAGCTAGCAGAGTGGTGGTGTGGAAATCAGATGTATAAGGGCTAACGGGGGTGAACTTCCGAGATAACTGGTTATTCTGTTATTTATTACATGGTTTGGACACTACCAGTAGAGAAAGTATGTGCAAGAGAAATAATTACCAGTCCTCGAAGCACTGCTATCAGTTTTAATCTGTAGTGCATTGTGGTGCATTGATGAAGACTTTCGTGTCTACCACTGGGAGCGGCAGGTAGATGTGTCCTTTGTTTGGTTGACAAAATGGGTTTTCGTGCGATGTAGCCTCTGTTCTGACGAAGGCAGATACAGCTATGCTCGTCAATGTAGGCCGTGGGTATTACAGAATATCTTCAGGCTATCCCAGGTGTATTTTTTTCCATTTCCATTTTTGTTTTTTTGCGACCCTTGCCAACCGCCCTATATCACCCATAACCAGCAACGATTTTTCAGTTTCATTCCAAATCGACCGGCTTCATCATTGCACTAGTCGTAGCTCATGCCCCATTTTCCAAGTTTTTCTGGTCCCCACAACTGCGGTGACTTTTCACCCAATAAACATGTCTCGTCGGTTGTACTTTCCTCCCCGCTGTGTTATTGCCCGCCGCGTTCGGCTTGTAATGACCCGATCATATCTCGATTGGCATGTTCCCTACAAGTTGGAAAATCAACCTATTATTATTTTCAAAATAGGGCTTACAAATAACTCATGATTTTACGGCTATGATGCCGCAGTGTTGAACATATGTTTCACGCTGTCGACGGCGCCGGAAACCTTAGGCTTTTGCTCTGCTGAGGTGGGGGTTATAAAGGCTCAAACAAACGAAATGCTGATTTAGGCAAGAACGTAAATCCGAAAAATCTCCTATGCCTCAAACTGTTAGGAGCTGTATCCTTCGTGCAAAGTTATCCTTCGGTCTGCAAATTTGTTGTCCATGGAATGAAACTTACAAAACTTATTCTTTTTTGGCCCCACAGCACGAAGAGTCTAACTTGTTAAACTATCTCATGCACTGACATCAAATACTGAAGCCTCAAATGAAAGAGTTCATTGCCTTGTTGGAATAAAGTTGACACTCATGTCATCAACGAAAGATATATTTATAAAGCTCGCAGACAACTGAGTGATATTCATCAGATTTTCTTAGTGTCGAACCCAACGGACCAAAGTTCCAACAAGTAAAACCTGCAGGATTTTTTATCAGATCACAAACTTGACCACCGGGTTAAATTTTCAGCAAACGTCTTGTAGGCCTTGTAATTTATGACGCTTTATAATAATGTTTTCATGCTTTATATTTCGTAATTCGCGTAAGCTAACATCGCCTTATGCCTCAAGGCTTAGTTTACTACTAGTAGTTTACTATTTTAGTATTAATATCATTGTTGTTGAACTGATATACTTCGGTTTATGGACAGCCCCATAACGAACGTCAGGAGGGAAAGTGGATGTAAGAAAACAGTCGCCAGTCCCCGGAGCATCTGTATGTGTCCAATCCTGAGAGCGTTCGGAAATAGTGTATTCTGTTTGGTTGACGAAGTGGACTTTGATGCGGCGCAACACCATTTAGGACGGAGTCAGCTACAGTTTTGCACGTTTATGTGAACCGTGGGCACCGCAAAATATCTTCAGGCTATCTCGGCTTTTTCGAAGTATATTTTCAACAGACGAAAGTTCAGTTTTCTCTCACCGTCCGCAGTTTATGGCGTTGCCAGGTAAATGACGCAAACCAGTCCAACCCGGCAGCAACAAACAGCAACAACAGTGCTCTTTTGTGGATTCCCTGAATTAACGGCCATGCTCAGAACCACCGGCGATGGGCGATGCACCCGTGATACTGAAAGGGTGGCGAGTTTACGAACACAACATGGTGCAACTACCAGGGTTATCTTCCATACAGGACGTACCCAACTACCACGCGAGGTTTTCTTTCCCCGTGCATGCTACCAGATCTGCAAGGTATAATGCCATCCAGCTTGTGCATTATTGAGGAACTTCAGATACCGGTTACTTTATCCGGTCGGGAGAAAGCCAGGCCAGTAAAACAGCTCAGTCGGTTCGAACAAGCAGGTGACAGACAGCCGCTGGAAAAGGCAGGTCGCATGGGAGGCAAATAAATCGGAAGCCACCATTGGGAAAACGGGAACAGAACGGAGATGGCAAGAGCTTGTGAATTACGGCTAAACGATGACAGAGTATGAACTACCATGCCAGAGAGAGGCGAACTGTAATGTTATGTGTGCGCGTGCCTAATGGATTGCTTTGTTAATATTGCGTTCTTAGGTAAGATAAACCATGAATTTCTTTGGTTTATGTTGGTTAAGGCAAGGCAAAACGAAGCACCATTCATTAACCAGAGCGGACGGAGTAGTCCAGGGCAGGTGCCCAGCTGGAAATAAAGTGGTATAAGTTGCCTGGGGAAGAAGTCAGGCCAGTACTAGAGCACACTCCGATCAAGCACGAACTGCAGGTGACCGTTGCTTCAAGCCAGTCAAACGGATAGCAAGGTATAATAAGAGGGTCGTTTTATTATTTTTGTTTTATTATTATTGATCGTTATTTATTATTATCAATTTTCTCCCACTAAATGTACCGTCTTCAAATTCAGAGGTGATTTATACCCGATTCGTAGAGGAGATCATGGAATAGTCAGGTACTATGTAGGACGGCTGTGGCTTCATACGTAAGGAAATTATCTACACACCGCTAAAACGTAAGATGGTGTGTGATATCTCGAATCCCATCGTGAAGATTGTTCCAGATGCGTGGATAGTAAAATAAGAAGTGGTGGCACAGTTTCGTACGAACTGGATAGCACACTAAGAGGCTGTTGGATTTACGAAATTTGTAACGAGTATGTTACTTGGTGTTTAATCTGACCCACGCTATAAAAGATTTCGGTACATCCGACAGTGAAGGGGGTTATATTTAGCTTAGACCGTCCGAGGCATACTGGCCCATGTCCCAAAATAACTCAGCGGTAGCGCTAACAGACAGGGCTGTACTGTGGGAATAACTTATCGGTGAATGAGCGTTGGACGTCCACAAGTGCTAGTCTGCTACCTTTGGTATAAAGGAAGAAGGAAGCAGGACAGAATTCCACGATTGGAATTGTAGTACAGGTGATCAAATCTGGGTTAGAACGCGTGTGTGGTGTTGCTCTCGCTGGATTTAGTTCTTGGTACGATTCCTTTTCTAATCTCATCAAATAACCAGGGCAGGTCATCAAATTATTCACGTTGTACCTTTGCCGATGACGTACAGACTTTGGGGAGACTCAATGCCCAGTCATCCAGCAACTTCCAGTGCAAACACATTTCTTGCCAATTATCTCGGAAGAGCTCGGTCCATCATTCGTTTCTGCCTGTGGTCCGCCTTCATACTAGTCTCTCCTTTGCACAGAGGAGTCCCTCAGATTGAACCCCGTAAATGAGCTAAAAATTACCGCCACTCCCCGTCAAACTCACGTTGTAAATGCTCCTGCCAAACAGTCTAGCTGCTAGCCACCTTGCAGGTTGGCACATCGGCTGAAGTAACAACCTGCCAAAATTTCGCAACTACTTTTATTCTTTCCAGAAGCTGGCATTTCGTAAAATGCGGAACCGCTGTAAATCGGAAATCCGCCAATGGAACATACGAAAACAAGCCACCATTCTAGACCTCGCCCGGAAGAACAGAAATGTGCTGTTCAAATACATGCGGCATCGCCGAAGAAACAAGCCATCCGCGTTCTCCCTGAGGGACAGGAACGGGGAACCCACGAGTGACCCAATAGTGGTATCTGAGTTCTACAGAGATCACTATGCAGGTCTGTATTCAGTCCCAGCGTCCTCGTCACATCCAACGTTGTCAAGGCGTACCTACGAACGGCCTCTAACCGACTTGGTATTCACGGTGGAGGACATTCGTCAACTCCTGCACAAGATCAACCCATTCTGCGCGTTGGGGCCCGACGAAGTCCACCCAAGGATCCTGAAGGAAACGTCGTACACACTGGCAACTCATTTCCATCTGCTGTTTCGTCAGTCGCTTGACGAAGGCCACCTTCCCTCTGTTTGGAAGGAAGCGATTGTCACGCCAATCTACAAAACTGGTGACCGACTATCGCCTGGCAGCTACAGGCCTATAAGCCTCACTAGCGTGCCATGCAAGGTGATGGAACGCATTCTGAAGCGAGCCATTCTAGATCACCTTACTTCCAACAACTTGATTTCTCAAGCTCAACACGGATTTCTCCCAAACCGTTCCTGCGTGACGAACATGCTCGTATTTATGGACAGCTTAACCCAAGCCAAGGACGAGGGACTCATATCGGATGCCATATTTTTCGACTTTTCAAAAGCATTTGATCGAGTCCCACACGTCCCTCTGCTCCACAAACTCGAGTCTTACGGGATTCAAGGGAAAATCCTACACTGGATCAAGGCATTCCTATCAGACAGATCATTCCGAGTGAAAGTAGGCTCGACCTACTCTTCTGCGGCGCCGGTCTCCATTGGAGTTCCTCAGGGCTCCGTTTTGGGACCTTTGCTGTTTCTGATATACGTCAATGACCTTCCAGATGTTATTTCAAGTCCATGTCTACTTTTTGCGGACGACTTGAAATCGTGGAGTTCCAATGCCAGTGCCCTCCAAATTGATGTGGACGCCGCAAAGCAGTGGTCGTTGGACTGGCACCTTCCTCTGAATGACGAAAAGTGCGTCCATATGTCATTTGGAGGAGACTCAGCGAACTCCTTTGTCATGCATGGTGAGAAAGGACCAGAAGACATCACGAGGATAGATGCCAAAAAAGATTTGGGTATCTGGCTCTCTCCAAACCTGTCCTTCTCACTGCACCTTGAGAAATCGGCTCAGAAGGCATTCGCTGTTCTACGGATGATTCGGCGTACCTTCTCTCGTATTACTCGCACGGACTTCCAAATACTCTATGGGGCCTATGTCAGACCGCTCCTTGAATATGCCAACCCGGTTGTCTACTCAGGACGCACGAAAGACGTAATCCTCATTGAGCGTGTCCAGCGAGCTGCTACGAAAATGGTTGCCGGTCTCAAGTCCATGGACTACGAAACGCGTCTCGTGGTGCTCGACCTCTTTCCCTTGGAGTATCGTCGCCTCCGAGGGGACTTAATTCTTACTTACGCCTTGTTTGAACAAGGCTTGGCCAACAGGTTTTTCACCGTTGACCGAGCAAACACACGGCGGGGACATGGTAAGAAGATTTCTGAGCTCAGAGCGCACACGTTCGTTAGGCAAACTTTTTTCTCATTTTGGGTAGTTGCTGCGTGTAATAACCTTCCTCAGATGGTTGTCCACGCTCCCTCTAGAACTCAGTTCAAAACACTATTAGACACTTATTTACGCGAGTCCTCGCGCTGGCAAACATACTGCCCCGCGCTGAGAACTTAAAGAGCAGTGCTACACCCTTTTTTCACTTGTGCCTTTCAGGTGAACGACAGCTGCTGAACGACAAGAACAAAACCGACCCGGGAAACTTGGGCAAAAGCCTCGCTCCCGTGTATCAATCCGTGAAATTCGTGAGAAGCGTACTGATAGACCGAAGTTCAGTGCAAAGTAGTAGGCACCACATCACTGTCCGAGTGAACTGCACACTCGCCGAGCAGAAGCACACCTATATTGGTTCGTTCTAAGCCACTTATATCATAGCGGCAAGCCACGTCAGTCTTTAGTTCCTAGGCCATCGGACACAGATCTACTCTGCTCTAGGTCCACTTGATGCCTAGATGTCACTTTGGATGTAGTTTTATTAATAAAATTCATGTTTTCCGATACCTCTCAAGTTTTTAGACCCTAGTGACCCCAATATATTCCGTTCTCACAAGCTCCCATCTTCAACGGCAGCTTTTTAAAACTCCCCGTGGGGCCTCATCTGTTCTGCTTGGTCCTCGCTTTGCACATACAAGGATCTCCAAATGAACCGAAAATATCCGTGACTACCACCCGAGCACAGAAATACATATCCCTTGATTTTAACCTCATCTACAAATTCCTCTACAGGGGTTTCCAGAAACCAAAGCATGTCAGTGCAATGATGGCTGGGCGCCAACACACTTGATCGGATGAAACGGCCACAGCGATTCGGCGGTCCACTACCCATTGCCCTCAACTACGAACAAATTCCTCACCAAACTCCGATGACTTTCGTGACAAAATGCCCCTAAAAGCTTTCCTCGGGCGCAATCATTTTGGTGTTATTCTGCACTTTCAGTTTTAAATGTTCACAAAATCGACGATTTTGCTTTTGGTACTCGTTCGATTAAATGAATTAGCACTACCTCTCCTTTCCTTTTAACTTTTACCCACTAGCGATACCAGCGACTTTTGCAGTTTGAATGTAAACAAATCCTCTAAGATTCAATGTTCCATTCATTCCTACTGCAAATTTATACACTCAAGCTTTATTGGTGCTTATCGGGACCCCGGCCATTTGTTTAACTCTTCAAAGTCATTCGTCGTTGGCAGCCCCTTTCAGCTTTAGTTCAAACGAACCGGCCTTCGCATAAAACCACCTTCGTTGTTGTTGCAAAGGAGCCAGTGGATTGTTGAGAAAGATTGCTCCGGAATTTTTCGGGAGTACCTAACTAACCACCTCGGAAACCATCAAGTTGCACCGTCGACACCAGTGCCGGTGTCCATCCACAGGCATATGTTGAGCGCGCCCACTGGATTGTTACCCTCCACATCATCTCAAGCTTCAATCTCCGCACTACCAGTCTTAGCTCCAACCGAAACTCAAGGTTCCACTCAAGCCTCCATCGACCCAGTCCCTCAGACTAAAACAGCCCCACCCAAAACTAACAAGAAGGCTATCATGAAATTGTCGAACAAGATAGCCACTAGTGCTCCAAAAGTTAGCTATGATGTCAAGTCAACAGGTCAAAGACCGTACCCGACACCTATGCTCAATCAGATGGGACGCCAAATTCATCACTGAAAGTGTCCCATACTCCCAAGAAAACTACCTGACCGTGGCTCAAAAGCAGTCCATCCATGTTTTCCCTGCCCATAATCAGCTGAGAAATCATCTAAGCGAACTGGATCATCTGCAAGGCCTTTGCATCGCTACCTATTACTTGCACACCTCACCCGTCCTACCAAGAGAAATACCGCCCCGCAACTACGCCAGCTAGTGTCATTCTGCTGTCGCCACCTAAGCCGGCCAGTCCGCCGTCACCGGGAAGGGTCTTCGGGCTCACTTTCGATAACCCGCTGCGGTCCTGCACCCGGCAATTTATGGCAAAAACTGCAAAATAAACAATTCATCTTTCACCAGCGCTAGTCCCATTAATTCGTTATAATCACCGTCAACAGTTATAAAACCCCGCACACTCCAACAGACACTGACGGCATGCCAACAGCCTCGCAAAACGGTTTTCCGAGAGATTTTCGGGTCTGAAACACGGGAAGGCAGCAAAACATGATCCAAATACGCAGCGGCCAACTAACTCACCCCAAGCCTAAAATCTTTATTCAATGCGTGTTTGCCCCACACAATACCAAAAATCTACCACATAAAATCAAAGTTCACAGCAACCCTAAGAACCCCCGATAGCAGAGCCACGAATATCTTTTGAGCCGAGTTTTCACGGCGAATCGATAAGGACAGGTTTGAAGAGGATCAGGTACCTAAATTTTGTTTTGCATCTACCTTCGTAATGTCTTCTAATCCAGTCTTTTCATGCACGACACAGACGTTCGCCGAGTTTCCATGGCATAACATATGGACGCAGTTTTCGCCGTTCAGTGTCAGTCTAGGAACTGTCTCGCAGGGCCTACATCCATTTAGAGGGCGCGGATGTTGGAACTCCTGGATTTCAAATCGTCTATAAAAGTACAGGCGCACTTGAGAACGCACCTGGAAGGTTGCTGATATGGGCCAGAAACAGGGGTGGTCCCAAAACAAAGCCTTGAGGAACTTCAATGAGGATCGGTGCCGAAGGAGTGTAGGTCAAGCCCATTTTCACTAGAAATGTTCTATCTGCTAGCAACATATTAATCCAGCGCAGAATTAACCCTTGAACCCCATAAGCCCCGAGCTTGTGGAGAAGCGGAAGGTGTGGGATTTAATCGAATGCTTTTGAGAAGTCGAACAATATGACAGCTAATATGAGTCGTTTCCCTTGGGCTTGGGTTAAGCTGTCCACAATTCCTTTGATTGTTAAACGTGTCTTGGGGTGTTTGAACTCATTCGCCTTCGCGGTGGCCTAGTATTTACATGTGCCCTGTTTGCACAAGGCTAGGTCAACAGTTTTTCTCCATTCACCCGACTGATGCACGGCGGAGACAAGGCAAGGTTTTCAAGGTCAGAGAGCACACTGTTATTGGGCAACAAATTTTCTCAGCTTGAGCATTTGGTGCGTGGAATAACCTCCATCCAAGGCTTGTTCACGGTGCATCTATTCCCCAGTTGAAAGCACTTTAAATACATCTTCATTTGAGTCCTCGCGCTGGCATGCTTACAACCCACCACTGAGAACTCAAAGAGCGGTGCCACACCCTTTGTTCGCTTGTGCCGTTCAGGTGAACGGAAGATGCTGAAGGACATGAACAAGCCTGACGAGAGAAGCCTGGGTGAAAGACTTGATCCTGTGTATAAATACGTGAATCCTTGAAAACACCGAACCTATTATCCTTGGTCGGCACGAGACCACTGACCTTCACACAGCCCGCGTGGTGCGGTTTGGGCGTTACGAGGATGCGCGTCTCGTGAATGATGCTCGTTCTATTGAGTGTCGGCACTCTGTTTTTTCTGATGGGCTATTATTTGAAGATATTACTCGGGTATATAAAAAATTCCTTGTTTTTTACAATAAGCCCGTTGTTTTGCCCAGGGGAGAGAGGACTGACAGATTCGGGGCGCATATCTCTCAAGGAGACCATTAGGTCCGTTCGCTTCATGTCTAATTACGATAATTTATAGAAGCGAAGAATTTTCTCAAGCACACAACACGTCATACTTCAACCCTTTCCGCGTGACGGTTGGTTCAAAGACCAGTGATGCCATTGAATCTGTACGTTCCCCTCTTTTAATTAATCTTCCAGATTTTCGATATCTTACTTGACCATTATGTCCTTTCATGGTACAGGTAGGCTGTGGTTTTGCGCCAAATGATTTCCAGGACCTTGTCGGATGACCCTGACTTTATCCTACAAGTAAAGCTGTATCTTCAGTATCTTTCCGCGTCGCTTGTCCATCGAATAAAATCGGTATGGTCCTTCCCAGTTTACTTGAAGGCTTAGATTGAGATTACAGAATCAGTATTGGATCGCATTATAATGACTGCTGTGGGACATTTTGAACACATTCTATCCGCATTGCCCGCAGGTAAATACAGAGTTAGTGGCTATAGAATTCGGAGAGTTACATATACTCACGTAAATGTGTAGAAGACGGAAGTTAGAGGCCTTAAGGGCAATTGTGAGACACTTTATCGTGACTTCCAGAGCCTTAGCAGTTTTGTATGGCTGACATGCTGCACATTTCGTTACACCAGCGATCTTGGCTATCATTGGTGGTCGTCTAGTGCGAATTGGCATCTACAATATCAAGTGCAAGTAGACTACGCTTGTATTGCTATATGGGGTTAGTTCCGTGTTGCTGTTGAGTCACTTCCACCTCGTAAAACGGGTGACAAGAGTATCAGTTATCCAACACAGCACCTGTATTGACATCACCTACCGCGGTGGCTTTTGCTCGCTTCGTGAAGCAAGAGGAAAGTGATGGGATAGTCAGTCACACATCACATATGAGTGCAAAACAGATTCATCTAACAAGCAAGGACGTCCTGTTCATTCCTTTTTTTAAAACATGGCGACCAAACGCACTGATTTCCATCGTTCGAAAGATGATTTGGAGCTTTGTTGTTGCCGCTAAATTTGATGCAACGAGCCCCGTACTGAAATCTATGGAGATAAAGGCGGAAAGGTGTGCTCCTACTTAACCGGCAATTAGTGTGACGGCCGGTGGCATCGGTGATGAACTAATGTAGCCTGAAGCTACTTTTCGATGATGGCTTGTGGTTACTTGCGGACTGGAATACAATTGCAGTGCCTAGGTCTGGACAAGGCGATCCTTGTTCTCAACAAATGTCGTTGTGAACTTTACCGCAAGGCGGTCCGCTAGCTAATGCGCTGTTGCATTCTGCAAAACAGGTCGCTTTGAATGCCCCACTTCCATATATTCCTGTCACATTTTTCCATGGATCCTTTGATGGGAGAGACTGTCTTACTGTCTCAACAATATCCCCGGTAGCCTGACAGGTCACAGGTGGGCAAATCGTCACACCATAGTCAGCTCATTTCTGTGAGACACTCTTTAAATAAACGCTATTCTTTGCGCGGTTCATTTAGCGACATCTGTGGCCATCGCACCCTGTTTGTTGTGTCTGCTTACGCCCCAACAGACTGTAGCTCTGAATCTGCCAAAGACAGTTTCTATGACGATCTAGGTGCTGCTGAACAAGGGGCTAATAGCTTGGACATCGTTGCGGTTGCTTGTGACATGGACACTCAGATAGGTAGGTTGAACGCTGCTGAGGCCTGATTAGATGGTCGTCTTGGATTGGACACGAGACGCACGGACAGTGAAGATCGCCTGGTTCAGTTGTGTGCCGATCACAGACTCCGTTTGCTGTACCATTTTCCGGAACAGCTGAAATGCTCGACAACTTAGTGCCTACCAACGAACCAGTCCCGAATCCAAATAGACCATATCGCCGTCAGTTACTGGTGGTGAGGGCCTATGACTGCCCGCCACTCTTTCTGGAATACTAGCGTGATCTCCGACCATGGGCTTGTGCGCTTCGGCCCTTCATTGCGCTTTTCGCGTGTACGCGAGACGCGCATCCCTCGCCTAGCCATTAAGAAGCTAGTGTACCATAAACCAAACGAGACTGTCAGAACGGGCTCCTCGAACGCCTGTCGGACGGTCCGATGTTGGATATAAATGGCCACTGGGAAAAGGCATCTAAAGCGCCCCTCAGAGCCGGAACTTCCGTTTGCCGCACAGCCCAGTCAACCTCATTCAGACACTGGATCTCTGATGGGATCATGTCTTTGCTGCGGGCTCAGCGATAGATTCCCCCTGTATCATCATCATCATCATCATCGATAGCATGACGTCAGTGTTCAACACTCATGCTTTGCTGTCGTACAACCATGATTTATTTTGAAGCCTTATTGTGAAGAAACGAATACAAGTGGACGGGAAGGGACTTAGTGCTAGCTTTCTACAATCATTCCGAGGTGCCTACACCTCCAACCAGTCATCCAAGCTATCTGGACAGAAACTGACATCATGAACGCCATTGGCATCGATTAGTAGCCATATCTTGCAGCGTCTCCAACGAAGCACAGTGGAGATCACGCGATCCCCATCCTGGAAGGCGAGTAGCACTGACAACATCCTGCGGGCTGTACTGGCTGAAACTCAGTTCTTAAAGGTTCAATCATGCCAGGAAGGCCAACGGAGAGCAGTCCGACGAAAAACAGCGAGTCCCCGTACTGCGGGTAATCGTATTACGAGACCGTCTGGAGGTAAAGTCCTATTGTCCTCTGCGATAGGAGTGTGAAGGCAGTAAAGTGTTTCCCCCAGGCAACCAGCATGTCCATATTCATGGAAGCAGCCTTCCCCTGAGACAGGACGGGTTAGAAAGGTCGGCTCCAAAAACCGCACTCCGATCGCCTGACGGCTGGCCATGGCCGTCGGCGTGTTATTCAATACGATCGAAATACTTTTAAAACCAAAGAGTCCGGTGCTGCTCAAAAGGCACCTACTGTGCGCAGCCGCATCGCGAGTGAGTCAGTACTCCTTGCGCCGTCGGGCCAGGTCAGCCGCCTATAGCCATGTAGGTCAGACTGTTGCATCATTGGTTCCGGGAAGGGTCCCCTAAGAAACCCTTAACAACTGCTGTCTCACGCTTCAGACTCTTGGTCAGAGGCAAAGGGCACGGCCCCCGAGCAAAACCCTACCTCCTCCCAATGGGTTGTCTGTCGGACTCTCGAGTCAAAGGCTCAAGATAGGGTGCCTCAACTAAATCCCCTTCTTCGGCCTGGGCAACCGGGAAGTATCATTTGCCCTCGAATCTCTTCGCTGAAGGTGCCTTACTGGACTGGATCCCAGTAAACAGTCGCCTTTGCGCTGTGCGATTGTCTGGCTCAATTGAGATTAACGCAGGTCGATGCGGTAAACGGTGTTTGTTTGTCGTATCAGCATACGCACCAACAGATAGCAGTTCTGAGACTGAGAAGGATGAGTTTTATCAAGATCTGTCACGACTGCTTCGGTCGGCAATAAGGACGGGTATAGTAATCCTGGCTGGTGATATGAATGCCCAAGTTGGACGACCAAGTCCGGAAGAAGCACAGTTAGCTGGTAGATTTGGAGTCGATGCTGAGTGTACGGATAATGGAAGGCGGCTTCTTCAGTTGTGCGCAGATCATCGCCTGCTCCTGACTAGTACGAACTTCCAACACAAACGCACACACCGAGTTACTTGGAGACCAAGTTCAACACAACCACTGGAAGAGCCGAGCGGGCCCGAATAGAACATTGTCACCAACCCACCATCAGCAACCGAAATCTAGCATGAGATTTCATCCCTGAAGCGCGATAAAGCACCTGACCCGGATAATCTACACCCCGTGCTCTTCAAAGAAGGTGGCGAGATCCTGGTGAACAGTCTGACAACCATACTGCAGAAAATTTGGAACGAAAACAGAATAGCAGCCGAATGGAGCTCCTCAACCGTCATCCCAGTTTTCAGAAGGAAGCAAGAACGTCATGTGAAAACCATCGTGGTGTCAGCCTAGTATCCGTTGCATCTAAGGTGCTCTCTGGCATTATTTTGCGCAAGTTGATGGATTATTGGGTGAGACAGATTCGTGAGAATCAAGCTCGGTTTCACCCTGGATGGAGATGCATCGATCATAGCCTTACCTTGAGACAAATTGGACAGCACCACTCCTTCAGACGTTCCACGTTGGTCGGTTTTCTGGATTTGAAAGCTGTTTTTGAGTCTGTCGATCGTCAGCAACTTTGACAGTGTCTGGCGATCAAAGGTGTCCCTTCTAAATTTCTATCCCTTGTGAATCGTTCAGCTGTAGCACCCTTTCGGTGCCTAGCTGCCATGCCACCCGAAGGAAGCACGAGGGCTGGGATACTAGGTTGCCCAAGCCTAGACAGGGGAAGTCGAGGGGCAGAGGCAGGGTTCGAACCACGGACCTTCCGGTCAGTACGCTTGCGCCTAACCGCTGAGCTATCTCGCCCCCTTATGAGGGCACTGTATGCGAACTCCTGTGGGCGCGTACGAGTATACGGGAAGCTCTCACCTGAGTTCACCACGTCCAGTGGTGTAAGCCAAGGCTGCCCTTTTTCCCTTTCCTCTTCAACTTTGTTATTGATATGCTGCTGGAAATTTCTCTGCCTGTCTCTGAAGCCTCGGGAGTCAAAATGCTCCGGGACGTTCCCTCATGGACATCGAGTATGCGGACGATATTTCTCTCCTTGGTTCAGATCCTTCCCAAATGCAAACGATTTTAAATAACCTAAATATCTCTGCTGCACGGTTTGATATGGGCTTCACACCTGCGGTGTAAAGTACTGCTACAAGACTGGGTGGGATCAAGTCCACACTTCATGCTTGCAGGTGAGCCAATTGACGCTGTAGATAAATTTGTTTACCTTGGCAGCTGTATACGTTCCGGTGGACTGGCTGGAGATGAGATTATTTCTCGGATTCGGAAAGGCCAGGGAAGCTTTTGCCAACCTCCGACACCTGTGGCGCCGACGTGACGTGAGCGTGGCTATCAAGGGAAGAGTTTACACTGCGATGGTGTGATGCATACTTCTTTATGGATCAGAGACGTGACCCCTACGCGCAGACGACATACGAAAGATGTTAGTGTTTGACCATCAATGTCTCCGAAGCATTGGACGGGTTTTGGTTGGAAAGTCGGATCAGCAATGCTGAGGTACGCCAGATGTTCCTAGGAAGAAGGAACTCTCCCGCGATACATGATTTACTCACCCTTCATAGGCTGCGCTGGTTGGAACATGTACTCCTCATGCCAGAAGACCGTTTGCCTCACAGAACTTTTTTTCCCAGTCCTGTGCTGAGTAGAAGCGACCGACAGGTGGGCAGTGTATTACCTGGCAACGAAGTCCGAAAACACTAACCACTAAACTTAGTCGGGTGGGCAACTGCCACCTCCCTGGATGGAGACCCCGGGACTCAAGTCACCAATGGTTAATGACGTTGGCAGGAAAGGCCCGATGGCGCAGTCAGTAGCGCTCGTGCATCGAAGCTATCGCGTTCAGTGCGTAGCTACCCAATTTCCGAATAAACTGAACATTTCTTCGCCTCTAAGACTTGGTTGTACATTCCACTTTCCCATTTTCCGGTGATCGAAACTGTAGCAGCTGGAACCACTGTGCTTATGGTACATGGTTTATAGCTGCTAAATTGATTGATTATCTCTAACAAGCCGCAGTGCGGGTTACGCGGTCCCCATCCCGGAAGGCGAGTAGCACCGACAGCACCCAAACGTTTTGTAGTCTCTGTAATAACCTCCTGCCAGGCTAAGAGTTGGCCATCTCTATGGCTCAACCAATTAAGCACGGAAAACAACACTCTTCGACAAATGATGGTTTGGCCTACGCAGCTTCTGGTGCTGGACACTTTGTTGGAGTTGCACAACCAAACACTCTCTTCATGAGTGCCTCGTTACGGATTCTCCGACACAAACCCACACGAACTATGGTTCTCAAACAACGGTTTTCGAACACCTGAAAACGTTTCAGTTCCGCTGGTCGAACAGGTCAGGTCTCATAGCCATATGACAAAACAGCCTGTACTCCCTTGAGCTTCAGGGATATACCGCTTTGACGCCCTAGGTGTTTCAAATTATCAAACACGACCCGAGCCTTGCAGATTTGTACTTTGACCTCATCTGTCACATTACACTCAGAAATAATTCAACTTCCAAGATACGTAAATTGCTCCGCAACTTCGACTGTCTCTCCCTGGATTGTTAGTGGTGTGTTCAGTGACTGCGTATCCAGGAGCACGACCTTACACTTTGTGGGTGCAAGGTGCAAACCAAAGTGGTCGGTTTCATCGGAAAAACATCTACGCCTTCTCTTCGAAGTTGGGGATGAATACGTCTGCGTATTCTAGATTGACAAGGTTTTCATCAGAGACCATTTGAATACTGGGGTTCTGAAGACCTTCCAGCGTTCGTCTCATGATTTCATCGATCACGAAATTATATAAGAATGGAGAAAGTGGGCACACCTGACGGACACCACTTTTTATACTCTCACAAGCCCAGAAGCCTGAGAATTCGAAGAACCGATTATTCTCACAATCTTCCAGGGCATTTCTTGATGGGTGAGCGCGTCAAGGAGAACAAGTTTGGCAACGGGGACGAAAGCGCTGTGAGAACCCAGGAATACTAAAATTGGGTCGTTGGTACGCGTGACATTGTTCTAGCACCTTGTGAAATGTGAAGATTTGATCGAGGCAACCCCTACCAGATCGGGATTCTGCTTACTGCTCCCAAATCAGGTTTCATGAGTTACCATAAGGCAACGAAGGACAAGTGACGCCAACAGTCTCGTTCCGACCGGGGTCAAGCTTACCCCCCTGTGGTTATCACGGGCCTCTTTCTTGGAAGCGTACACTATCACCGACTCTCTCCAATAGTCAGGGTCAGTTTCCTTTTCCAAAATGCAGGCAAGCAGATCAGACTGAGGACTCCATCCTCCACGTAAACAATGCAGATGGGAAGTTATCTGGACCAGAAGCTCGGTGGCGCTTGATACCGTATGCAGTCTCAAACCCCGGAGACTACAGGGGTTTCCACGTTCACCGTCCAAGGTTCTACGTCACCTGTGGGCGCCAGATGGGTGCTAGCTGGTGGCCACGATAACTTGTTCAAAGTATCCTGCTTAGTTGATGAGACGTTCTTTATTCAAGGTGGTCGATCCAGTCTGATTTTTGATGGTTTCGCTCACAATTGGTTTCCGGTGCCGGTCGCACGGATCAACTGAAATAATCTTCGGGCATTACTGGCTTTCTGGACCTTTTCCATTTCGTTAGCTTTCTGTGTCCAGCAGATTTCACGATCGGCTCGCATGCTCATTTTCACTTGACGTCTGATAATTCGGGTGCAGTTATATTCGGGACCAGCTGGGATATTTCTCCGAGGCTTAAACAGTGTCACTTTTCGGTCTGATATCGTGTTTGGTTGGGCCTGGTAGCGTTGTGCCACAGGTAAAGGCCGCAACACTGTGGAAAGAAGTGGCGACCTCGGCCCAGTATGAATTCATATCAGATGGTGGAACAGTTGGAAGAGACTCTAGAAAACGATTCTGGTAAATTCGTCCAACGCCAGGATCTGCCAGCCTCTCACTTACCAAACGATTTTTCCGCACCTTACGCGGCCAGGGAAAACGAGGAGCGACTCCGGACGAGCGCGTGGTAGGAATCCACAAATGTGTTCGAAAACGACCAGCAGTCAGTTATTGACCCGCGCCATCGGTAACTGATGGCAATGTAGTCCATTTGAGTTTGTGGCCGGCGACTTCGGCTATTTCGGAAATTACTACTGCATAAAACAGCCTGCGATCAGCATATACCCGGAGCAGTCGTTGATCATTTTCCGTGCGTTCCAGGTCCATTCCATGTCAACTTCTTAATTGACTCTCAAATGCACTAACCCTGCCCACTTGTGCATTCAGGTCTCCTGCAACCAAAACGATATCTGAGCTTTTAGCTCTCCGCAACAGGGCATTCACAGCGTCATAAAACCTGTTTTTGATGGAGCTACAGTCAGTTGGAGCGTAAACAGACATCTGTCAACTTGCCGCTTGTGAGACTCCTTCACAGACGTTGCCAGACGAACCTCACAGAAGCGACTATCAGCGGGTATCCAATCAAGCAAGGATCCTCCCGCCTGGTGACTTAAGACGATATCATTCCCTTGCTAATCCTGCCGCAGCAGCCTCTAGATCGCCAGGTGTGCACAGTCGTAGGCGACTAGAGAGTGATGGGGCGGTTAGCTCAACCACTGTGCTTGTATCTTGAATCCTCATTTTTGCTACACAGCACACCAATTCCAAGCGAGTCCAGTGTGAGAGAAAGAGTAGCCTGTTTTCCTGCTTGCTGCAGGTTGAAGGCAGCCAGATAGACTGGGCGCCGAGGTTTGAAAATTGGTTTCGAAATGTCTGAGGATGTCAGCGCCGCATAACGCGCAGATGTTTGCAAAACTGATCCAGTGCGAGTCATCAGTCCTAACTGCTGGGCCTACAAGGATATAGTTGTTAATGGGGTGGGGAGATGGGGAAGAGAAAATATGTGAAAGAGAAGGAAAAGAGCTGTCAGCAGTAGCCTGTTTTCGCTTGCCGGCCCTGCTGTATGCAGCAATTAAGACGACCCGGCTGACGGCACCACTCGACGGCCGATGTGGCATGAGCTTTTCTGTGTGCAATTCATGGGCTGGGGTACTTCCAGGACGCCCATACCTAGACAGAAGGACGATTATGGTCCTCAACCAAAGGCTTTTGCTCAAAGGCTTGACCGCGAGGGAGTGGTGTTTGACAGGAAATGCAAGTGCACTTCAATTTTTACAGAGCAAGTCGCCACACATGCACCAACCTAGAGGACCAGGAGACTGTTTGTCAAACCTCTAAACATTGACCAGTCTGGTATGAAAGAATGCGGGTGTCGCACGGACTCTCTCCAAGATAGCCCAATCGGTTGCGGAGGTAAACAAACCGTCACACCACAGTAAGATCCAGTGTTAGAGCAACGCCACATGTACAGGCGACCCACAATCTTGGTATTCCTTAGCGTCAAGGATGCGTTCGACTCTGTCGATCGGTCAGTGCTGTTAACCGCACTTGTTCCACTTGGTAAACTCCAGAAGTTTGTCAACATAATCCGGTCCCTGTATTCACGTACTTCTGGGCGTGAGAGTGTATAGTGTGCTTTCCAAAAGCTTCCCTACGAAAAGTGGTGTCCATCAAGGACATCCAATCTCTCAATTCTTGTTGATCTTCGTCAGTGATGAAATAATGAGGTGAACGCTGGATGATCTTCAAAACCCCTGTGTTTAAGTCGTTTCTCGTGAGAATCTTGTTGACTTGGAGTACACAGACGACACCGCTGTCATGTTTGAAGACCGAGGCGAAGCACGAACCCTGACCAGCGACACACCATCGCTCGGCATGCACCTTGCACCCTCAAAGGGCGAAGTCATGCTTCATAACGTAGTCTGAACGTGGCCCTCACAATTCAGGAAGAATCACTGGAGTTTGTGGAAACTTTTTTCACACCTCAATATTTGTATTAGCTCTGACTGAGCTGTGTGATGAAGTCTCGAAAGCCCGAATCACGTTTGCTAATTCGTGGCGTTTAAAAGGCGTATCACTGGATCTTAAGGGACGCGTGTATCATGCTACACTGTGGGCTGTGTTGTTGTGTGGTTGCGAAACATGGTCTCTGCGAACGGATGATGTGAAGCGTCTTCAGATCTTTGATCACCGATACCTCAGAAGGGTTGCTGGTTTATGATGGTGTCAACGGATTGGCAACGAGCTGATTATGAGATGGGTATTTGATTGTGCAGCAGCTACTTCGGTCGCTGCAAACCCAGTACTGTCAACTGTGGTGGCTCGGCCATGTGCTACGTATGGCAAAACATTGTCTACCGAGACGGTGTTGCTCTTTGTACCTCCTTCAGAATGGCGGCAAGCGCGGGATAGACAGCATATGACTTGGCGGAAGAGGTTACGAGGAGCTTGGGTGTTGTTGGTGTAGTACCACTTCACGGATGGGTCCCAGCCAGCCCTCTGCGCTTGGCTGGCGACAGTGCAAGAAATGGCTGCTAATCGATTCAAGTGCCATTCCTTCTGACAGTTTCTTTCCAGTTTATCTGAATGGGCACTTGGAGATAGTTTTTCTCACTTGACGATTATTTATTCGCTTAAAATGCTTTGGATAGAATGATGGAAGTGGTCCCATGGGTTGTCATGCGTTTTACACCTTCAACTCACGAAGTCGTATTCGGAGGCTTCCCATCGTCTTTTGCTTCCCTGAAACATAGGAATGAAAACCTTGAGTTTGTTGATCCGTTGACTTACCTTGGCAACTGCGTCAACCGTCGTCGTACTGTAACACATGACGTCAATGCACGGAAAATCGAGGCTGCAGCTAATACGTAACGGGATGGTGAGAAATCTGGTACTTGATAACGCATCCGAATTGTTGGAGCAGCAGATTAAACGTACCGGGTTGAGGTGTTTGGAGCTTGTTGCACGTATACATAACTGCCATCTACCGAAGAGTCGTTTTCTTCTCCATGGGATTGTTGGCACAACGTTTGCGAGGCACACGCCATGACATGGCAATGTGTAATGAGTGCAGTTGCGGCCACGCTGAGTGCTGTAGGATATTCGAGCCTTGCAGACCACGCGGAATACGAACTTATGTTCCAATGGTGTAACATCTCCAAATTCTCCTTTGCTTTGCTTCTCATCAACCAGTTCTTTCGGTGCGGATGTCAACTCTTTCCTCAATGCACGTGCGTTACCTTTTCCATTATGTAACGGATAGGATTCGCTGACGTCACTCAGAAGTGATTCCTTCGCTTCAGTAGAACAATTTCACCTCCTTTGCCTGGTTTAGATTCCGTCTGATCTATGTATTGTACTCTTTAGTTGTTTGAACGCGTCACCGAGTTTCTTTGTCAGCAAAGATTTATCCATTAGTCTAACCGATCTATACTGACAACATGTACGAACACGGTACTACCTTAACGCTTTCCGGTGCACATTATAACGTGCTACCACCAGTTCACGTGTTTAAGCGTATAGATTTTCAAATGAATGTGTACTGTCTCATTTGGTCATGTCGACTGCAACTAGGACCCAAATGTTTAGGCGCCTAGGTAGTAGTCGGGTTCTGAAAGCACCAGTCGCACAGTTGAACATGACCGTCTACATCTATGTATCTTATACTTATGTATAGGCTGAGAGTACATGTTGTCGCAGGAGTTTTGGACGGTTGCCGGCTCAGTTCGCCGACGAATATTCGATACTGTCTCAAAGTCACAGAGAGGTTAGAGCGGCTGTAAAGTGACTCTTCATCATGTATTGTCGCAGAATCGTCAGTTCAGTGACGAACACTTTGAAAATTTGTCCGGATGGATACGGTGATCCTAGTGTGTGCCCGCCCTAGATTTCTTTGTTGTTTTTTCGTCTCCGCACGCGCTCATCTGCTACTACATATTACAGGCGCAATTTTTCGCCAGGTTGCTTGGATTTCTGGTTCCAAAGTCTAATTTGTATAAAACAAGTGTCCAGCGATCTCCAGCCGCCTTTAAATATAGTTTACCACTCACGTCAATAGTTCTTGAAAGCAAGTTTTTGTAACCAGTAGAGTATATCATGGTTGTCATGCAAGTGCAATATTCCTTACCAACCAGCCTGTCTTTTGTTATACAGCTTGTGAAATCCATAGCCTGGTGGATGAGGTAAACGAGGTCCATAGGCCAACATATCCCTGCCATTCGCTCACAGTGCTGCACTTTTACTAAGACTCAGTCTCTACAACTGCAGTTGTTTCTTATCGACCAATTTCCCGCGGTTAATCTACCAACTGCTTTATGCTTTTTTGACTGCGCTCGCTATCACCTCGGTTGTCTAACTGTCAGCGGCGATCGTGAGATAAATCTTCTCACTTTTGACTGTTTGTAAGTTTTATTGGATATCATTTTGAGTTCTGAAGTTATCCTAATATAGATTTTTTTTCATCAAATAACAAATGAAACGCAAGCACGCTTTCCTTGTGATCCGCACAGATGACTGGATAGAGTCCATGTTGGAGGACTCGGTTCTCCGAGCTTTCGGTTCACATCTTCACATCTGTATGGCTTCCCGTTCTTCTGAACTTGCCTACATGCGGGCCTTAGTGAACCGCATTTTGCCACTTATCAGCTACCCTCCGGGATTGGTCACTCCTAGCAGCATCAACGTAGAAAGATTCCTCAAACCCGACTCCCTGAAACACGCATTTTCACAGTTGAAGCGCCCCGCTAGCCAGAGTTCCGCTAGATCATCTTCGATACGACTTGTTCCGGTGCATCGAAGTCTATCCAACCAAAATCTGCCTACTAGGCAAAATGAACACGTTTCATTGGGTGCGAATCGGTACGTTCACTTTTACAAGTGTGTTCTTCACTTTGGGGATGTATCACAATTCGGAGCATGTGAATTCATTCCTCTTCCGTCGATTTACGGTAAAAGTAGGCCATACTATCACGTACAGCCGTTAAAATGGTAAAATGTTGCTTTAGTAGAGAAGAAAATTTATGTTTATGTCGGTATCTGTGAAACAGGTGACAGGGAGTTAGCGCTTGCCATTTGTTGTATTAGTTTACCGTTCCAGGTCTTTAGTATAGGTTACTGGCATCTTGAGCCATCCCTGAACCAAGAATATACACAGAACAAATGAATACCGTGCCACTCCTTCATTTAAATCCATACCTCATTGTTTCATCTATGATCGCGCCTTCTTATGTGTGGTGTCAACCCTTCTATACTAGCAGTCTCGGTTTTACGGTACGATTTGTTGCTGGATCCATCCTCCCGGCTTCTGTGCTATGCAATTGATTTGCATCCTCCTCTAACAGGCGAATTGGTGAAGCTTTTCTCGAAGAACAAATTCCGAATTGCAGGCTGAGCCATGCGTGCGCAGCTCATAACACATACAGTCAGTATTTGCTACTGGCTTATTGTTGTCGTTAGTGTTAACGTTAATAGTCTCCTGGGATACACAAGGCGTCGTTCGTCTCCCTATTGCCATGTATACGAGTTTCTAACTTAGATGACCCGAATTTCCACATCATACTTTGCTGATCTTTTCTCAGTTTCTGTCAATGCTACCTCCCAATACGATAGACTCCTGTACACCCCTTCTCTTCTCTTCACCTTACCTCCCTTTCAGTGCTGCTTACAGCTTCTTGGTCGAGATTCTTTCTACATGTGTCCTTTTGCCCGCCATGGATGCCATTGCCAATCCAGTAAGTTTATTTAGTCCTCCTGGTCCCAATTTTTAAAGTTTGGGGAAATTGCTTGTACTTGGTAGCATCGACTCTTGTGATACCCTTCGACCCATGGCTTCTGTGTGATTCGAAGGAAACACCAGAGTACAGTCGTAAACATGAACAATCAAACAGTTGGGGTTCGAAAAATGGATCCTGTCAGTAGTCTGTTGCCTCAACCGCTGCGCTATTTCGAGCTCGGATTGGCATGCTCCGCTCTAATGGTAAGCGGCCTTACGACGCACTGGCAGTATTTCATTCTTGGAGATATCGCAATGATGTATCTCTATTGCAATATTTAAAACCAAGTACTCTCTTAGCTCTTCTCAGACCACCAGGAGCCGGCTTATTTCATCAATAAAAATTGCGGAAAGGTAGCTTGTTTTGCGGTCGCATTTGCGTGGCCACCACCCAGGAGGTAAACAGATGCATCCAAATAACCCAGTTTGCGTCAAGCCCTTGCAGTTTAGAAACAATGATAGGCGAAAGAAGCAGGCACACTCAATAGTTCCAATTCAGACCGGAACTTTGGCTACAGATCTTGAACATAAAAAACTATGCAGCTTTTTAGTCCAAACTTACCGCCCTGTTCATAGATACTACACCATGCAGTCTGTCATCCTACTTCGTAAGTCATTTCCGGATCTGCGTTTTTCGTGACGGCCGTCCGTTTTCAGTCCAGCCTACAAAACTCCTTCAGCTACTGAGCTTCCAGCACTGCTGCACGGCCGTCCGTTTTCAGTCCAGCCTACAACTCCTTCAGCTACTGTGCTTCCAGCACTGCTTTAGCTTCATATCACAGTCCGACACCTTTGATCCACTTCGATCACAACCGCCTTGACTATGGAAGGCACAAGACTTCAAACTGAGTAGAAGAGGATGGCGATTGCGAATCTAAGCCATCAAAGGTGTCTTGACAGTCATCAGCACATCTTTTTTGTAATATCTGATGCAGTTTAAATTCGCGCCTTGCATCGCGTCCATTGAAATCAGCATAATCCGCTGCCACTGTCCGTACATTGTGGGCTTTCCATATCCGCAGCCAGGTTGTCAAATAGTTCTCGCCGCGGATTCTCCAGCATGGGGTACGTGAATTTTCTTGATTAGATGGACGTTTGATATCTATTTAACCGTAGGGTGGTGTTCGATTTGCTCTACGAGGTCCACCACTTTTGAAATTGACTTACAAGACTCTTGTCATCATTCTGTTACTCTCCTCTGCTTCTCTCTGTCTTGAAAACCTGTGTTTAGCAGCGAGTGAAGCGAGTCTGCTTTCTGGGACTACACGTGAAAACATTCTGCGACCAGGTTATACAGAAAACAGCAGAAAAATAGAGCCCTATCACTTGTTCGTGGGTTGCCCACCATCGCTAATTGAAACAGTTCCGCTTGTGCTTTTTGGCCTTTCGGCGTGGCTTTGTTTCGATCGTAAGGTCGAAAATTCAAAATATCCTCACGTTTTCCAAACTCCGCTTTTCGTCGATGTTTGTTACAATGAGCGAATCGAGCACTGGTCTGATTTCCCTTCACTCATGTTTGCCAAGTAATTGGGTTGACCGCGTTCCTCAGCGTCCCCTCGAACAAGGAAACAGATTCGACACTGCGACGAGGACAACAAATTCGTGCAACATTACTTTCGGCTGGTGTTTACCTCTCTGGAACAGGAGTGCAACACCGAACCACTCATTCATGAAGATGGATGGACAGAAACTTGTATCCTATTCTTTTATAAGGAGAGTCCTTTTTATAAAAACCCCGAAGCGCTGAACATGTTTCTGTCTTGCAGGTGTTGGTTGCTTGGAGGTTCTTGTAGCGGTGGGTTATAACGATTGCCGTTAGGGTATATTTTTGCCCTTGCCATTATTTTCTTCTATCTTTTATCTCTCTCGGGATGAAACAAAACAGAGAAATAACATAATACCACAGGGAATTCCATCCTGTTGCATGTTCCTCTTTTAAGGGACAAACCACAACAATTTATCATCGACACCACTATACACATTTGAATTGCTGTTTCGACACAATGAGCATTGAAAGTTCTGTCGTAAAAAAACCGTCTCTACCGTTTCGCGACACTATTTAACGCTGCAAAGTCTTCACTTTCTTCAAATTGGGAGTGGTGGTAGTTTCGCAAATGTGGCTGCTATTTTCAACGCACATTCTTCTTCCAGTTCGCCCCGTTGGTGGAAACTCAAGAGATCCGCAAACTTTGTGATACATAGCATCAACTGGTTGGGCTCATTTAGCTGTCCTAAAGTATCAACCAAGCAAGCTGGGTGACTGATGCATTTCTTATAGTGAAAAACCCCCTCCTACTTGCAACCTGATTATCTCCAGATTAGATCGTTTTCCCTCGAAAGCCACCAAAACTCGTGAAAAAGAGCAAATGACAACTTGCGCTCGTGGACAGGTTTGAGCCAATCCAGTGGCTATGGCGCGGAGCTGGTAACCTGAAGCTACGGGGCTTGAACCCAACCCCGGGTTCTCGGTTGCTCCTCTCTGGACTTGGGCAGCCTGATAGTATCCCAGTCCTCGTGGTTCCTTCGTGTTGTATGGAAGCTATGCTCCGAAAGACTGTCACCATTGGTCGGTCGTTATTATTTCCACCCATAGGAACACATAAGCATTTGGTTTCCTGTGAGTTCATACCTTGTCCTGTGCGCAATTCAAAAGTTGGATCTGAGGCTTGGAAAGTTTAAAACATTAAATTTGAGAACCGTAACATAAAGCCGGGCGGTCGTTCTTGTAGCCGTGTTTTGTGCTGGTAAATTCCGGTACCACGCGAATGTTGTAGGAGACAAGGCAGCACCGGTTATCGACATCGATCGACAACTCGCAGCCTATGTTAACATATTTCTACGACGTCCAATCAGATTTTATGGTTTGATTGCTATCCCATCCTTTGGCTTCTGTCCAGATTGATTTCCAAATTTAGACCAGCAGTTCACGCTGGTGATCATCTTAGATCGGATGCTTTTTATATCTATTTGACTATGGAAATCCTCAAGTTTGAACTTCCGATTCGCGACATCCCGTTTCGGGTTACTGGTATCTGAGTTAGCATATTGATGCAACGAAAATCGCTAAGGGTCGATAGAATAGATATTTTCAGCTCACCGATCCCACAACAACCCGTTTAATAAACCTTTAATTTTGACTGTTGTCATATAAAAACAGCAGCCAGCCTGACAACCAGCCAACGTATACGGGCGTTGTCCACTTAGGATGGTACAAATTGTGAACAAACAAGATGTCACGGATAAATTTAACTTAAGCATAAGGTTGACTATCTGATGAGCCCCAAGAAGGGCGAAACCGGTCGTGAGTTGTCGGAGAATTTTCAGCAAACTTATGAGTAGTGTATTACGTCTAACTTAATAATCGTTTTTTGCTTGAAGTTGTTTGCGTCAGTGTTGTTGAATATTAATCAAATATGCCATTGCGACTTACATATCGTGCCACGCAACTCAAGTTGCGACCATGCACAGGAGTAGTCTCCTTACCGCCAGTCAATGTAACTCCTGATGTATTGAGGCCTTCATGCTGGATCATTATCAGGGTAGAACAGCTGAGTGAACAGCATCCACATAGATCATCTGGAACCAAGCATATCGGGTTATCTGCAAGCTGAACCAAAACGACAATGACACATTCTCCAGTCACTACCTTTGGCGTTATGATAATCAACCACCCTGAGTACGTGTTTTTATCAGTCAAATGTGTTTGTCCACTTACATCTCTGTTCGAGTCAATTTATGATTTTGAGGTTACTTCTCGTTCTTGTCATACTTGTATTCATTAAGCTGTACTTTAGTGTATCGCTAATCGGTTCCGCGTTTCCCACCCTTTATCACAGGATCTGCTCAACAAGTTCATCTTTCTCTATTCTGAACCGACTGAAGTAAGTGTTGCTAGGAGATTTCCTAATTTTCAAACCTTTACATCCACTTGTTTGCCCCAGTCTATCCACCCCCTCCTGGCGGCACATTTGTCTTCTCTCCACCCACAGTAGTATCAAAAAGTTGACGCTTCGTAAGAGGTGATCTTATCAAAAAGTGACAAATCTAGTTATTTTGTTCACTGACCTCGTTAGAGTTATCTGGCTAGTTTGAGGTCAGTTCCCTTGCCATGAAGAGATTAGACCTTACCCTGGTGGGATGGTTTGTGTACTTCTGTGGCCTGTTGTGCCATACTAGGGGTGTCTGTGTGACACTTGCAGGTGATATCTTTCTCGTCTTCGAAAAGTAGAAAAAGATGCAGGTGTTTTTGAATGAACTCACCAAAGCCATCCCACACAAAGTTTAAGGTCATGGACATACAGTACCACTTACAATCCAGGGACAAGCACTCGAAGTTTTGGAGCGCTTTAAATTTTTTGGAATGTGTATAGGTTCCGATTGTAGTATGAAAGATGAGATAAATGCACGAACCTACCAGGCTCGGGTCGCGTTTGCTAATTTGACACACCTATGGTATAAAAGCGGCTTATCCCCGAATCTCAAGGGTCTTTTCGAGCAGCGATACTGAGACATCTTCAGGTCTTGTAGGTACTGTCGATGGGACTCACCTTCCAGACTGGGGTTGGCGTGATCTTCCCTGTGCATGGTTCGAGAAGCTGCAGCATATGGCTGTTGATCAATATCAGTAGGTCCTTGTTGTCAGCTTCTATTCAGATTGCCTGAATGAGACTTTGGAGGCGTAGACCTCATAATGTGGTAGGGGAGTAACAATTCCCTTACTCATCCCATTTTATTGTTCACAATGAGGCCTTCTAATAGACTGGTTGTACGGCATCGGAGCATCAGTATTGAACACTGTCATTGGGCTGTCACTGATGTTGGTGAGGTCAGCTTTCCGCATTACAGTTATCAACACTTTTCGGCTATCAGTTTGCGAAACACTTGGCTTCATCGACTGTATCCTCAGCGGAGCCTTACGATTCAACCATATTCAGGCTCTTTCCTTTTTTTCACCTTGAACTTTTTTGTGTGTAGATAGTTGACTGTGTTCGAGCTCGTCTACCAACCGAAAAAGAATCCCTTTGTGTACTTTACCATATGGAGTTCACTAAAATTATCATTCAACTTCTGGTCTAGACGTGTATCAAATACTAGAAGACATTTCCAATAGAACCAGTTCTGTACAGATAGGTATGTAGACTCAGGATGGCAAAGGTCTCAGGCACATGCACGTGCGCCTGATTTGCACGCATATACAACTTATCACATGTTTCATTTTTAAACCTCCTCTGCTGTGACTGTGTCCTGGTTGTATGCAACTACTCATGCACGACGATTGGTAATTATGTGTTTGCAACTTGGAGTTTTCGGTCTGAACGTACTGTAGCAAGCAGTCACATGACCATTCAATTCCAAACGCTGGCAATATGTGAACAATCAGACTTAATCCACTTCTAACATAAGGTAGTTGAAGAATAATCTGTGTGAAATTCTTGCTGTCCACCCTATACTGCCGTCTATGTCGAGTATGCCGATGAAAGAATGTTCATGCGGGACAAATTGAATGCGCATGAAGTGTTGACCTTACCGGAAGAAAGCTAGATTCAAATTCTCACACTACGCCTACCTAATAGACCCTAACTGAGTGAAACCGGCAGTGGATGACTTTCAGTCGATCCTCAAAGCAGTACCTATGATGGGTTTGTTTTTCCCTCGTTAAAGAAACTCTGTTTCCGGCAAGAACGTTGTATCCAAGGGACGATTATTGAGTGTATGTAACTCACCGGAAATAACAATTGCACTAACTCATTATTAGTTTGAATTGATTTTCTGCACGTAACTACCGTTTTCAGCTCTGATTACAGCTCACGGTAATCACGACCTCATCCGTTGAGGAAACATTTGGGTACACCTAAATGTTTCCTCAGTGGACGAGAGTATCATGGTCACTTATGCACATGTTTCGTGATTGAATTCAAGTACCGTCGTGCCGTACGCGATTCAGCCGTGACTATGCATTCAGGGGCGAGACGGCCCAAGTGGTTAGAGCGCCAGCTTACTGACCGGAAGGTCCGTGGTTCGAACCCGACCTCTGCCTCTCGACTTCCCCTGTCTAGGCTTGGGCAACCTGGCAGTATCCCAGCCCTCGTGCAACCTCGATGCATTCAGAAAAGTTACCTGCATTTGGGCATTTTCTTCTAACTAGTATGTTTTTAACTTCATAAAGGATGGTGGCAAGTTACAAAAATAAGTGCCTTCTGGAACGACATGTACCCTCTGCTACGAAAATCCTACCTACAGCTTTCTCGTCGAGGTGTTGTCACTAAGGTGAAAGACTGGAAGCCAATGTCAGGTGCCATAAACTGGCTAACAGCCATTTGGCTATCTCTGTAGAGTAACTGGCTGAACATCGTTTCCAAACAAACGGCGGGAATATGAATCAGCTCTAGCCGATTAGACTATGAAGTTGCCTTCAGAATCAAGCCTCATTCTGATGGTATTCACCTAGTGCTCCCTGCGAGTCCCCTACGTTTCACATCGCAATTGGATGTGCTTAGGCTAGAGATGCACGTTCAAACAGCTGATGCTGAGGGCATCCTTTGCATCAAATTCGTGTGAGACTCCACAAAAGCGACTTACACCCTCCTTGTAAAGCAAAAGCGAAGGGACAAATGCCCCACGCCGATTGTCGTTTTACGCCCTCGTTGAAACCCCTATCTACTTGCTGATACATTTGATAGTATACAACACAATGAATGTTGCGCAAACTGAGTCCGTATCAGTTGAACCATTTCATATGCCCAGTGTTATCCGGTTATGTCTGCCTAATGATATCACGAAGTTTCTTCAGCCCGTATTTTAATTTCCACTATTTTTCACTGTAGGATTCAACCGATTGTCTCATCGAGGCGACGCACGAAGTCCCAGTTTTGAATACTTACGTTCAAGAGTGGGAGAAATGGATATCAGAGAAAGTGAGTCAGGATGTGATGGTCTTTTTTGTTTCATTATGTAAGTTACTACGCATTATCGTGTTAAAACTTTTCCAATGAAGACTTCATCTCGTCAGTGAAGACAGTCTGTGCCGCAAAACCGGAGGTCCATAACGGCTATTTCATCCGTACTGAGAATCGCCAGCAATGCGCATCTCACGAAATCCGGAGAGTTTCGAACCCGCGAGCCTCCAGCCAGTGGCTAAACCCTTTGTTGACGAGTGGCTGATCAGCACTGTGATTAACTCTCACTTAGACAGGGTATAGTGCCACTCGTCCTTCAATAACGGCAACCACACACATCACATGGTCACGTAATTAGTGGCTTCTTGAGTGATGACTTCTCACCTCACAAACTCGTTACTTCCTCTACCTTTTCCCGTCCGCATTAGAATTTTGGCGCCACTTAGACCCACACACACAACTGGTGTTACATAATCCTTGCTGGAACGGCCTTTCTATCTGGATTTCACTGGCAGTGCCATGCAGAGGTGGCTCTTTGCCTTCTGTCTTGCCCGCATCCGGCAACCTTCGCACCCCAACTCCCCAGATTAAAAATGAACGGTTACCACGCTTATTCTTAGTCATAGTTGTTAGTCATAGTCATAGTTGCGATTTTTATAATTGACCTTCCATGTTTGTATTTATCTGTCAGAATTTTTAACATAGAGTTGACTACGACCTCTTTGCAGATGCGCATTATTACTGCACAATTGGTTGCCTTGTGGGTTATAAATACCTGTGAAATCTCGCCTTTCGTTTGAGGCAACAATGAAAACTGTTTCGCATATTATACATGGTTACACATATAGTTATCATTGTTCTAGGCCAATTAGTTCCAGTCTGCTCTTCGATTCCTGGCCGTACGGACTCTAATAAAAAATCGTCCAGCTGTAGCACCCTGTCGGTGCCCAACTGCCATGCCACCCGATCATCATCATTGACGGCATGACCCGAAGAAAGCACGAGGGTTGGGATACTGTCAGGTTACCCGAGCCTAGATATTAGCAGTCGCGATGCAGAGGTTGGTTTCGAACTGCGGACTTTCCGGTCAGTAAATTCGCGCTCTAACCACTGAGCCATCTCGCCCCCGGCCTCTAAAAAATCTACTTGATAAACAGCACCCTGTTCATGATATCCTACTGACACGATGAATGATAACCGTATCGTGTGCCACAGTGTTTTTGCGTACTCCCTCGGAAGTACATCTCTTTTGCCGTGGTACTTTTTTGTGTTCTTGGTGGATTTCGTCATTGTGTTGATGATTCCACAAGGGCAAAAGTGGACTAGGTACAGGGGACAATAGGTTCTCCGGATCTGTCACGAAGAACCCGAGTGGGAGCTCCAGGTTAACTACAGACAAAGAAAACGCAGCCTTTCCGAGACTGTTTACGTGCGTCTGCTGTGAATGTTCCCGTTAGCATCTCAGGCAGTTTACATTGGTTGGTCTGAGCATAGTCCTAAAGAGTGCATTCAACGCGTGTTAACTGCCGTGCTGCTACCAGTGTTAGTTTTTACTCTACCGTTTTTCTTCATGGTTCTCTGTTTCCAGCCGCCTGTCACCCTCCAGTTGGAACGCCTGTTGCGACACCAGGAGGAATTCCATCCCTTCATGCAGTATATGAAGTCCATTAAATCTGCTGCACCATTGATAGCTGTGTTTCTGATAAGTAAGTATCCTTCGTCGTGACATGGCCTTCCAAGTCTGTTCCAAATCACTTGAATCGTTTTTTTTTCAAACTTTTTCTCAGTTCACTGTACCGTTCATCGCGAGACGTTGGACTTACGTAAGCCACATCGGCATACCTTATTCGCGTATAGCTGTGCTACCTCAATTAGGGGCGTCCAAGTCTAGGCTGTCGTACACACGAACTTCTGCAATTAAATATGCCAACTCGTATCACCTAACATACTGCGTGTGTACGAAACGCGAAGCAAAGCATTCCCATTTACATTTCCCCGTTACTCGGTTATTTTCGGTCATATTAAATGTACGACTTAGTTCACACACTTGTCTCAGGACGGTTTCTTCGACGTTCTGAATGCCGTGTATGCTCGGACCAGCAGCTACTAAGTCCAGTAACCAAATGGAGTAAGATGCCGACCGCCGTCTTCGTAGTGTATTTAATGGGAGTCGATACGGGATCACTTAGAAATCGGATTGAATTGAGAAATTCCAACAGTAGCTAGAAAGTGATAGTAATTCACTGTCGTTGCGTATGAGTAGGGCGACTGTTTCCCATAGAACACGGACTAATGGTAAGTCTCCATTAGGATCATCGCTATCCAAGCCACCACTGAACCGCTGTGTTGACTCCAGTCACTACGTGAACTGGTGCTTCATCACTTGAGTCAGCGAGGGGGACTCTGAACCGTCCGGATCGCACAGGCTAAACTTTTCTCATCCCTGATTCCTGATGATGTGATTCTCTGTCTTCTTCAGTTTTTGCTGCGGATGGATTCAATACGGAATTATTAAACTCGTTGACTCTTCCGGCCTTTAGAGCGCACTCTATCTTTGTTGTCCTTCTTATTTGATTAGATGCAGTCTCTGCTTCTCCTCAAGCATTTTCTACCGTATTTTTTGATTTTCCCAAGTATTTTCTTAGGCATTCTATGCACTTCCAATTCCGTTTTTTTGGTTATAATTCTCCTGTCTTTATCTCGTTCCTGGACGCCAGTATTTTTGCCTCGTTCAAACTTCGACAATGATGAGTCAGGTGCCTTCCCTGAATTCATTCAAATCAACAGGCGATCAGCTCATCTTTGGAGCTGTGTTGCTGTGTTACAACTTACAACTTGGGTCTGGAGGGTCTCTGAAATTCCACTATTCAGACATCTGTGACTGAGGACTGTATGCCTGTGATACGTGGCCACTTTGGGCGGAGGATGTGGGACTTGCTCAGGTATTTAACCATCGGTGTCTTTGGAATAAGCGGGAATCAATGAATTCGCAATTAGGAGACCGCGAAACGGGAGGTTTATAAAGTGGGAGGTAGTCCACTCGGGGACTTCATCCAGTAATTTAAACTAAGATGACTTTCCGAGTTATCTTTGAGAAAAAATTTCTTGTGCGTTAATCGGAGTGGATTTGGCAGAAGGGATTGGGGATATTGCAAAAAGTTCGCATGCCCTCGGCGCTACCTGTGTGTGCCCCTCCGGGCTCGGCTGGAGACAAAGACAGCAGTAAATGGATATCAGTAGCATTCACGCTGTTCTTTTCTGTCTCGATCGTTTGAATGAGTGTTGGAGGTGTAGTTACCGCAAATGTTTGAGATAGGCTGGGCTATTTTCACTATCCCATCTTTCTTTTCATGACCAGTTTCATTTGAATTGACGTGGTTGTATGGTAGTATCAGTTCTTTTCGCTCTTGTTCCGAGGAAAGTGCTGCTGATACCACATGTCCTATTCTGGATATCAAAATGCATTGCACTCTCAGGATCGCATTTTAATCTGGCACTACCCACATACGACTATCCTCGTTCAGCGTGTTTATCTCGTTACAACTTTTTACGCCTCAACAGAAGCTTGGATTACACTGTATGGTTAAAACAATGACTGAACTAAGTGACTGGATGTCCTGATGACACAATGGTAGTAAATGTTTTGTTTGAATCGTCTGAGGTCTCATCTAGCTGGCAGTTGCACAGATTTGTGGCCCTAATACCTATTGTTCTGTACTCTTGGTTTAACTATTTTTAGGACTAAAACAAACAGGTTCAATTGTTTCCCTGGCACAGATTCACATCATCGTCCATCGATTGAATTACACTCTAGGAGGTACCTTCTGTCGACTTGTTTACTTAGCTCTTTGTGTTCATTCATCTCAAGCATTTAACCTGAGTACGTCAAAAGCAATTTGACAGGTTTTCAAATGGCTAAATGGGTGTGATTGCAAGACGATTGTCTAGCCCTATGCTGTCTGGCTTCAGTGTGTGTAGAACGTGGCCAACTGCACACAGATGCCCTTGTTTCAAAGTATTGGAAGCCAAAACCAGAAAACCAATCACTGAAACTGTTGACTTGTTGGTGAAAATTTACATTCATCTACCATCTAATGATAAGACCATCCAGGTCGGTATTAGTTTCCGAACCCTTCGTTTCCCACTTTGGTTTTATATTTCTACATTTGTACACTTGTGAATGATTTTGAATTAGGTTGTTTCAAGTGTAAGAGTTGTTATGTCTAAGAAGTCCCACTCCTCTGAACGGTAAATTTTCTGATCCACATTCAATTAGACATGTCAACTTTCCGAAGAAATTTACATTTCAAGTTTCGGAGGCTTTGATGATATCTCCGGTGTTTCGCAAGGTTCAGCAGGTTCTCGTAATGATTTTATCTGAACAGTTGGTTTTTATGTTTACCCTTCTTCTCATGAGGTAACATCAATCGGCGCGTCCTTCGTGACCCTCTTCCGCCGGACACTTGCCGTGAAATTCGATCCCAAGTTGTTCACCTTCTATCACTTGTGCGCGATTCAGTGAACCTCGATACAGATCACCGCAGGCTTACGAGGGGAGGGGAGGAGGAGGATACCACCGAGCCACAACCAGACCGCAAAACTCAGAATCCTCGCCTGTTTGCTTTGTCAGCTGAGTTTGAGACTCTTTTGACGGACTTTTTAGCCGAACCTACTGATGCAGATTCCCTGGATGGACTGGTTCATTCCACGTTATGGAGGGAGTAAGTTCGGCTGTTGCTTGTTTTCTGCCAGAGCTAACTTTGTGAAAGTTTGACAGTCCTTTCATCTTCTCCAGGATTTGATAGGTCTATCTTGTCAAAATGTGCAAACTGTGAGTTAAGAGTGTATTGTTGTTGGCGCTCAGGGGCTTTATCTGTGAAGCCAAGTGGCTGGACATTTTACTGTTCCACCTCATTTTCTGGCGGTTAAAACTTTCGCAGGCAGTAATACGATTAAACATGATTGTCCCTGGGGTCTAGTCTAATTTAGCTCCTTTGTGTACCGCTCTCAAAAGCTAGAAACTCAGTTTTACTGGATCTAGTACCATGGTGCAGCGGCATTCTCTGTCTGTTGGACTGTCTTCTCGGTTGTATCAAAGTACCCGAATGATTTCGATAAATACACTCATTTGCAAATCAATTTGGTTTTGCGGGAGACTCACCTGTCGAAGAATTTTCAGCAACCTTATGAGTAGTGCACTACGTATATACATGTATCGCGACATCTCGGATATCGTAGCAACTGGAACATGAGGCGGCCTGATGCAGCACATTCAGTTGCCTGGAAACATCACAAACGAGAGATTCAGCTGGGTTCCAGGTGAGTCTCCCGCAAAACCAAATTGATTTGCAAATGAGTGTATGTATCGAAATCAGTGCAATTTGGGTTGAAGTAGAACATAAGGTTGACGGAAACTCTGGGACTGCGCCTACCTGATGAGCCCCAAGAAGGGCGAAACCGGTCGTGGGCTGTCAGCAACCTTATGAGTAGTGCATTACGTATAGCCAAATGACTGTTTGGATCGAAACTGAAGTTGTTCTAGTGCCGCATTCATCAAGACAGTGGTCTGGTTTGGCGACAACCCTTCAAAAAGCTATATTTTCTAAGAGGACGGTGAACGGGCGCTGACACACTGAAGCTCTCTAGGGCGCGTACTGCGCGCAACTCTACCAAACTGATATATAGGTGCCACTCATTTCTGTCAGCTTAGGTGCATCTCAGACAATACATTGGGACTAAGCTATCGTTTTCTTTGGTAGTGTCAACAATCATTAACCCCTTGCTTACAAAAGACAAATTCCTTTTAATTTGACACCATACATTCGTCTTGACATTCCAAGGTTAATGGCAAAGACATCTTCCTTCCTGATATCGGGATATTTTTGTTTGCAATACCGAATTGATTATTTGGCGAAAGAATTCCGTCTTCCAGACAGTCTTCGAACCATATTTGGTAATGCAGTGCAAAGCGTTCTGAAGTCTTTTAAATCAAACCTATCCGAGAATGTTGTTTCTAAAGCTTCAGTCAAACTTGAGGCGGCCTAATGGCCAAAATTTTCTGAATCCTTTATTTATCCGTTTTACGCCACGCAGAACGAAATCCACATCACATTTCCTATGCGGTGCTTAAAGGATGCCACAGCAGACCTTATAATGGAATAACTGGCCTATCATTAAGCGAATTTCTTTCATGAATGCGTCTGGTAACTGACTACCACAAGGAGCAGAGTAGAGAGGACGAAGGGGTCAGTTCGCCCTTGCAAACAGTGTGTGCAAGCCTCAGACAACGTTTCTGGGCACCAGCGTGGGGAGGGCTGCTCGGCTTACATGCGAATGGATTTTCGGGTCCTTTTGATAGAGGTGAAAATCCTTTGTATGTAAATCACAGGAAACAATAGAGTTGTATAACCTGGCATACAACCCTTAAGGTCGATTGATGATGAAACCTCGAAGATTTCTCTGTTATAAGATAGGATAGCCCAAACAATTCTTAATTGGGACTTTGCACTTTGTTCGGGGGATGTTCGTCCTTGTTTAGAATGCCACTATCGAGGATTGAGCTATGTAGCTGGGTTTCGTCCGATTCTCTTGATCTGAATTACTTGTATTTCCATCCATTTCTTCAACCATCGTAGCTGGATGCCATAATTGACCCTTGTTGCTTCTGCAACGCTGTGCATATTTAATACTTGCGCTATTTTGGATGCATATGTTCTCAATGTGAAATCTCTCACCCGGTTGTGCCATGTATAGTGTCCATAACACAGGGTCGTCATAGCAGCCGTTCTTTGTCGCTGCTTTGTCAAGTAGGAACTGGGAGAAGCAAACAATGGGCTAGTCATGGAGCTGAATTTTTGACTTCAAACCTCGGTTGGGACAGTCGATCCAGGTGTCATTCGTTATCTATCTTGTTGATTGTCCTAAAGTTTTACCATTTTCTTGTCGTTTTCAACTGTGTTGAGTGTAGTTGTACGCCAGCAAAATATCAGTTTTGAAAACTGATTTTGTGCTATCGGTGATGATGATTGATTAGAAAACGACTTGCGGAAAACGTTTGTCCGTCAGCTTGTGTTATATGAAGCTACTACACATTTCCGGTCTAACGAATCTCTAGGATGGTTACAAAAAGTATGCTTTGCTCAGGTTGAGATTTATCAGTTGCCGATATCGAAGGCATCACCCAAATCATCCGTACAATCTAATCAGGTTACCCGGATCCAGTTATACTAACGCTGTAAATACACAATACATGTTTGGCACTGAGGCAATTGGAGGCATCTACTGCAGCTTGCGACGAATTCCAACCTTATTGGGGGTTCCAAATGCGCTGGGTGAAGAGACACTTCTCAATTGTTATGATCGTAATTTGGATATTATTTAGCTTGTCGCAAAGCCTCTTTGCCTTGACAGGAGGGCGCATTGCGAATCTTAGATGGGTGACAGCTTGCAGCCAATTGCTTCAAAGTTTCAGATTTCTCAACGTATTAGGCCAACGAAAACCCTCCCCTAGTTTGTTTGATAGTTCGTGCAGAGCACCGTTTCGGTAACCTAGAACCTTGTGGATTTTGCGCTGAACCTGTCGTTTCGGCATCACCCGATCCCTCAGGATGCTATTCACTGCAGGTACAATCGGCTACTTTTGGTATCCAGTGAAGCATATTCCAGTGCCGTTTTGATAATTCGTTTGTCTTAGGGTAATTTATCATGCTTAGCCGTTCCAACAACTTTTTGTAGGCATCAAAAGGTATTTTAGAAATTACCGGTCTTCCAAAACTACTGTGTACCTGACTTAATTTGACGTCCTTTGGGCAGCGTGACAATCTTCACAAGAGTGGTCTTAGTTCGCGCAAGAACAAGATGATACATGAGACTATAACGTCGTTTTAGTTCACACAAGTTTAATTAGGGTTTTTCTTTAATTGGTCCCTATCGAACTAGTGGTCTAGTAGATTTGATCAATAATTTTCAGGTATTTACCCATAGTACTAAAGAGCTAAACTGGCTCATTAAACTAGTAGGCCGAATCCTCTGTGATCCTTCGGGGTTGCCCTGTTTCTGCTCGTTCAAAGTAGCTACTCACCACACATGATCTAAATAAAACTGTTTTGTAATCGGGTGTCAAGTGGTTCTCTCCCTTGAAAAGGAAATACTTAATGCTTGTGGAAAGCCTACATCTAGTGCATTTAGACATCCTGTAATGTATGTGCGGGTTTTGACCGAACCACCTTCGATTCGAAATTCGCGTGTTCATATACTATTCTGCTGTCCTTTTTGTTTATATAGTGCATATCATACAGCATCGCAACAGATCGGTCTACATTTCCTACCTATGTATCTGGAGAGTCCGGAATATTTGACGCATGTCTTTGGTTCATCCTGGTTTTGTCCGCCCGACCGACCACATACACCAGGGTGAGTTGTATTTGCATCACGTGCGGCTCTTCACAGTTTTTTGCCGTACAGTTTGCTTCATTGTGTGGTGATTTCCGATTTTTTTTGTGGACAACTCACAGATTGGTAAATCGCTTGCTGTCACTAGGTTGATCTACCTCAGTTTTGTTGCATTAACCTAGATGGCCTCACGTGGGTAATTCGACTGCACACCTCTTTCAGGTTTATCCAACTAACAGTTTTTTTATTCCCTTTGGACTGATTTGACATACTTCTATGGATAAACTTAGTGGGATTGAGAGAACTTCCCCTTTCGTGCCGGCCTCCTGTTTTGGAAGTCCAAACTAGCCAACGACGCAACCTCGATCTGGGCGTTTGCCCATTTCAAACTGGCCTATTTTCGCTTTCTAAAGCACCCCGTGCTTTCAAAAGACAGCTCTCTGTCCTTGCTGACGGGGTAATATAGGTGCAATGCACACAGTATGTGGTCCTATAAATGTATTTAGAAGTGGCGTAACATTCGTGTTTAAACGGTTACTCCAAATCTTCAATCCTCTACTCTTTTTAGAGAGTTACGCGCTATAAACTATGCTTTCGATACTTCATTACTTTTTCCTCACTGTCTCCTTCAGTTTGCTATCCTGAGTCGTCCTTTGATGTTTTGTTTTCCTGAGATCATGGTGCTATCTCGCTAATATGAAATTTCGTTCTGTAACTTAAATCGGTTTGTACAGCTGTTCCATCCTCATTGAGAATCGTCACGAATCTCCAGGGCGGTTCAAACCCTTACCCTTCGGGCCGTTCGGCTCGGAGCGGTCGTCAGAACAACGGATCTTGTATTTTACCCGGTTGTCCCCGTGCTCCAGAGTTTAGCATGCTTGATCATTCCGAGAAACCTCAGCTTATTGTGTCACTCTTCCTCTTGGGGATGACACACTCCAACCGCTTGTCGAATTCCGGTGGCACCAACTGCTTGTGCATTTATTGCCTTGGGACAACGATGGTTATTTCATATGCTAAACCTCGTGAAGCCTGTGTTTTCGACCTCGTTACTCCCATTCCCCAGGCATGTTATTCACGCCTATTTCTCTAAAGACTGGCATCACACTCAGCAAACAAGGTCACGGCTGGCCTCTATCGGTTGCAGTCTACATGCATATTTGCTTCATCTTATTTTCATCCAATTTCATTAGTTTACGATGCGCTTTGATGCATACACCTGCTTAACTAGTGTTTGTCGCTGCTCACTTTGTAGTGCCTCCAGGCGTGCCTCACAAGCGGAACCTAACCGCTTTGAAAATCCATTGAAGGGCATGTTCGCGGGTCACACCGGTATGCACACTTATTTTGTTGAAGTGAAATTATGCTTGTACAATTTTTCCCTATTTATGGGATCGGGTGGGATTTTTTGTCTGATATGGCTTGACTGTCGTTTTTTCCAGGTGTTATTTTTAATATTGTTTCAGCGTTTCAGGCGGACCACTTTCCCCACACTGTCTTTATGCTCTCTTGGATATGCATGTGTTTGTCTCTCCCAGTAGGAACCAGATGAAATCGCCGTTACTTGGACATGTTTACACTTCGCTTCAAACATCAGGTTAACAGTGAACAGTCAACTCGTCATAATAAACAAGTAACCTTTCTTGTCTCAAAAACCGCGAGTAGGCGAGACCAAGTATGTGATTGTGTTCGGATTACCCCTTATGAAATGGCTATGGCAATTTCTACCCTGGACAAGACGAACTTATTTATTCATAATAACCGTTCGGTGACGGCGAAACCACTAATGGTGGCTCACCTACACCATTTGCCCAAAACTGCACAAGAACTGTACGCTACGGAAGCGTGAACGAAGCTCGTTTCTACGTTCCCATGGGAGTTCGAACACATGTTTCATCGCCTGACTGCTTCGTAGGTGGTTTTACGCAAACTTTTTGTGCCAGACAACTTGTACGTTCAAATTACGCGTACTGAAGCATACCAAAATATGTCCAATCTACCGATGGTTACCAGACTTTTCCGAAAACGATGTCCAATCTAGGTTTCGATCGATCTTTTCAGTCCGGGTTACGATCCACCTTCACGTCGTTCTTGCTTGCTGAACCTTTCCATTTGGGGTCAAAACGGGTAGCTGATATCGTTCGAAGCAAACTACATCAATATACTTTCCAGAGCAATGACAAGGCTCAATGACCTAGATAACTTAGTCAACTCAGTTACCGAATTGAGTCCCTAGAAATCGGGTGTCCCAGCTGAACATCCATCTGTAACGCCGCTTTTCCGGGGTCTTTAACACCCTGCCCGTATTTTGTGAACACCGATCTCCGGAAATACGTGGCATTCTGCTTTAACCTAACGAACGTTCATACTTTCAGACTTTCTGGTGTTTAAGTAGCCAGGGTTAATGCCAGTTTTTCAAAAAGCATAGTCAGACGAGTAATTGTGAGGTGGCCGATACGTTTTTTTCAGCTTGCTGTCGACAATCGTTCCGAAGTTTGATCTTACCTATATACCTTACCGGCCTCATTCCAGTAGGTACCGTTCAACTGTGCATAGTCAACCAAACCGGTCTGTCCGCTACTTGAGAAAATGGACTCGCTCTTGTCACTTACAATGTTCATGTAGCGAATGCACTCAGTGCTCATCGATTCATTTCACCAGAAATACAACCACGTGCACAAAAGTTCAAGGTTCTCCGCTATTAGTAGCTGCTTGCTGCATTCGGCCTTGCACCTTGTCGGTTTGGCATCCAGCTGCCACTGAATTGTGAGTGATAAAACACAGATGGTTGGCGCGACGGTCGCATTTCTACACGACGCCTTTTGTTCATTGCTTTGGGGATTTCCCACTGGCTAAGACGCGGACCTACTGACCAGGAGGTCCGTGGTTCGAACCCAACACCAGTAATTCGACTGCCCCTGTTCAGGCTTGGGCAACTTGACGGTACCTGAACCCTCGTGCTTCCTTCGGGTGATATGGTAGCTAGGCGCCTAAAGGGTTTTACAGCTTGATCTATATTATTTTTACTAGCATTTATATGGGGTAAACGGAGTTTAGATATCGACCTCAACTGCGGGCGAATGAAACGTGTTTTTTGACCGTAACTTCCACGGCTAATACCTCACAGGGTCAGTTATGTAGGCAAAAATATCCGGAGAATGTGACTGTTACTTTTATTTACCATGGAACTCGAACAGTGCATCAAGTCATATTGTATCGTCAGCGTTCTACTCTCTTTAATGTTTCATCTTGTTCTATCTCAGGTTCTGAGTCTATTATTATTTTGAAAACCAGGTCAGAAAATTCTGGGCCACTCCAAAGTTCACTGATTACTTTGTCTTGAATGTTGCATGTGTAGGGTTAGGAACCGTAGTGTTTTGGTATCCGCTTCAATCCGAACAATAATGGACACGTCGAAATGATTCATCTTCGATTCCTGCTGCGTACGTCAACTAAGTGACATGTTTGTGCGGACTTTGCTTCGCTGCCCATTCTGTTTTCTCCAAAAGTTTGCGTGACTGACAACTATTCTGCACGCACTTACACTGGTATGGTTCAAGCGACTTGTCTTGTCGCAGCCGTGTGGTTACATGTCTGACTACTGAACACCAATCAATATGTGGGCAAACGATCACTGTTGTTGTCGTGAAACACTAGCAGACTTGGTCCACAACTTTATTTCATCTTTCCACTGCCCAACGCGTAGACTTCGTTCTGATCTGCGCACAACTGTGCCGTTTTATTTCCTTTGACAAAACAGGAGTATGTGTATAGTGTAGAATTGACTGTTTTTTTTGTCCGCAACGAGCGAATCTGATACATGGTAGGAGCGTAAATTGTATGATACACATGATATGCTTCTGATTTCCATAAATTTGCCCTCGATTTTGTGTTAATTTAGCGCATAATGAAAAAATATCCAGAGAAATCTTTTGTAGATATACCCGCTTTACTGATAGACAAACCCGGGAAATGATCAACTTCTTCATATCACAAGCTTGATTTATTTAACCTGTGCGTGACGTTTCTATGTTCGCTGCTAGAAGTCGGTCGACTGCCTGGTTTGCTTCACAAGCTTCTCTCACAGGTGATGTTTTTCCCTCACAGTACTTTGTCATTTCAAGTCCGAGTCTACGTCCAGTTTTTTGATGCTATCTTCGTTTTCTTTTTACACTAAAGAATGAGCATTCTTCGGGAAGCCTTCTCTAAAAAAAACCAGTCTGTAAGCTTTAGGCGAGTAACTTTAGTCGCAGAGTAATTTGTCTAGATGTTCCACCGTATTCTTCAGTTGACCCAAATGGATCCTGTTACCACAAACTGTTATGTTAAGGCCAAAGGCTTTTTCGTTTCCTTGGTGCACACCAACTGGTGATTCGCAACAGACCTATGCTTGTTCGCCAGCCGATGTTATACCCTCAGGTCTACATGGACGCCAGTTACATGATCACATCACCACTGTCGGCTCCGCACAAGAACTCTGTCCGAAAATGTTCAGACCATTGGTTTATCTACTTCAGGCCAGTAAATCCTATTCGGATATTGATATTGCACGGCCCCACTGGGCTCACACATACGGCTCGGTGTTGGTTCGAGATCTGACCTCTTCCTGCCTTTGAACGCATGGATTATAGGAATACACTTTACGCTTGCAAAATGACTATCTCATGCCCAAACAAGTCGACATCCCTACAGCGAAACACCTCTGAGTGTACGGGTTAAGGGCACCAATCGGCGAAATCAATCTCTAGAGTAAAAGTTTGATGTCTCACTTAACCTACCTATTCATGCAGTGAAGTTCAAACTCCGAATTATCTGAATTTCAGTCGCAAAACTGAGAAGGTCTTTGTTGGCCATTCAGTACGGATTGAATTTGTGATTGAATCCGTTAGAAAGCAGCCTTAATGAACCTGCCTAAGTAGTTTCTCTCCTCAGGTCAATTGGTACGGAACAGTCAATCTCCCTCGTTTTGTTTTCTGGTTTCAAACACTTCCTAAGACAGATTTTCTGGAGTGTTTTGACCTCCTACATAGTTGCTACTGGAAGATGTGACTCCATTGGATAATAATACAAAATCACTCCGTATTTCAACTAGAGGTCTTTTATAGGACGTCTTGATGCGTTCTGTGGGCTTCTTTTGCTCACTGGATGCTATCTCACTTTGGAACAGTCTAGGTCTGCTAAAGTCGCTAAAGTCCAGGAGGGAGTATGACATGTTAGGGTGTTGCTTGTTAAAGCGGGAGGGGGTGTAGATTTTTTCGTGATGCCAATAATATGATTGACTGCACACTTAATACCTCCCTACGACCTGTCTGCTTTCTGACCACTGTTCATAACAGTTTCCTCTTGCTCTTCCATACCCTCACTGTTGAGTTCCATCAGTTGTACAGTGGATATCGAGATGGTCCGCGTTCCCAAAAGTAACGAGAAGATCGGATACATTCCCAGAATTAGATGGGATTCACATTTTCGTATGTACTTGAGGATTTTCCCGTCTTCAAAACTCAAGAATCCATTGAAGAGTTTTTAAACTCATAACCACTTTGCGTCGAGCTTTCCGACTATTTATTTCATCTTCTACTTTTACTGCTCTCTCCTTCACCCAGTAGAGGGACGAGTTTTGTACAGTCTTGGCTCAGACAGCAATCGACCATCGATGAGGCTTCCAAACCGCCCGACAAAACCGTCATCTCAAGGATTAAACCATCGCAGTGAGACTCTTTCGGTGCAACCACACTGTATAAGTTCCCATGGCGATGGACATCATCAGCTTCGTTCTCATTATATGCTTCAGTCACGTCAGATTGATCTCTCAGACTGGCGTGTCTATATTCCCGGTTTATCCCGCCCAGAAGTTGCTCCTGGGAAACGCTTGATTGATCAACTTACACAAGGAAGCAATCCAAGGAGTGACAGTCCTACGCGCCGCGCACAATACTCAGCCAGACCGCATGATGCGTCATTCCGGAGCAAAATTACCGATGAATTACAGAATTTGCATGCTTCTTCGAATGCGAACCGTATGCCACAACTCTCCCCGCAGTTCTTGTTCACCGTTCGCACCGAGCGTGTGGTGCGAGGGGTGCGACAAACGATTGCGCGAGTTGACAGGTAAGTAGTGTTGTGGGTACGTCGTTTATATGCGTTGGTCGCTTAACACGAAGCCAACGCCACTAAAATGGAAATTGTAAAGTGAACAATAAAGTGATCGGAGGTAGACTTAATACTCCGTATTTCATCTTTTTGGACGAACAGACCAGTGAACACTTGTGTTATTCAAGCACAGACGGACGTCAATGATAAGAGGAAAGTTTGAAAAGATCACTTTCAGAATCTAGACAGATTCCAATTCAGGAGCTCCGTCTTCTCGTAAGTAGGTGTGTGTATTGGTCCAGTTACTTGGAGCCCGATTATCCTATCGCCTGTTAGCCTTAGTAGTCAAGTAAGCAGTGGACGGATCGGGTGCAGTCTTTCCATCTCACCGAATACCAAAAAATACATGTTCTTTTGCGAAAACGTCCCAACAATCATTTCTGTTGCCGCTCAGGACGCTGCTGCGTTAAGTTTTATGTGTATACAAGACGGGAAAGTGTATTGCCTTAGTATACAATACACAAACAAGCGGTGTATGAGACAGTCGAGTGCATATCGTGGTCCCGTAACCGGATCCAAATAATTCAACCTAGGAACTTGAATTTGAGATCTGAAAATGACCTGTGTGGTTTAAACAGTCTTCCCTTTGCAGAACATTGAAACCCGCTTTCCACCTTTACTCTAAATGTCGATGACACTCGATGCGGACCCTAATCTAGAAAATAAACTGTTTGAAACGTAACGTTTTGTTTATTTCGCCACAGCAAATTATGTTCTGTGAGGCATATCCTACTTGTAGCAACGGGACATTCTAGTTTCCAACCAAAAAGCGGTGGTTATTTTTGTCATCTGCGGTCCGGCAAAAAACAACACTGGTGCTTGTCCTGTTCAATCTGTTTACCATGTTTGGTCCTGCTGATCTCGAAGAATGTGTTGAAAGAATGGAAAATATGGCTGCTATCGAGTGGACGCTGAATTTTGTTTGGACTGTAGGTGTCCATGGTTTCACACTCTGGCCTACTTGTCTGTTTTTTCGTAATTTCCGATCTGCGACAGTGAACTCGCACTTTCGACTGAAGCCATCAATAAGCATGATTCTTGGCTGAACCACTCGAATAACCATTCCATGTGTACAAGGGTACATGAACATGAAATGAAGTGAGAACCTGAGAATCAATTCCCGAGCCCCAGTCACTGTGCTAGACTGTATTTTGCAAGATTAGTCACACCTGTTTCAAATGATCGCTTGAGGACTCGTGACTCGGATGATTGTTTCTAAACAGATGTTGCGTAAATACAATGCAAAATTTGGAAGCAGTGTCTGAAATATCCGCCGTACTATACCACAAACGGAATCGACCCTAAGACCAGTCCTGGTGAACTATTTCGGTGAATCCGTTTCCTTATAGAACTTCTGTTTTTTTTATTTCCACATGAAGCAGTAAGCCAAGTAAGGTACTCAAAGTGAAGACATTTTCAGCTAATCCGTTTCACGAAAGAGTACTTTGAAACAGTTTCGTCGTTCCTCATCAAGTGTACAGTTTTCTAACGAAAGGAGGCCAGAAGTGAATGGCTTCGTCGCTGGAATGTGGTGCGCCTTTATAATACGGACGTCTCCTTTCGGCAAGATGATCCGTTCGTTTCTTCCCATCAAAGAAGCAAGCGTACATTCCCTATCTTCATCATCGCAGCTTTCTTTCAGTATTTCGCGTAGGTGCGCAGTTTCACTATTGATAGGCCCGTTTGAAGTTCGTTTTTAGACTGTTCTTTCCGGTAATACGGAGCATGTAGCTCGCCCACTTAGTCTCGTCCCTTGTACTCACTGAATCTTGCAACCGTATTAATTGACACATAGTTGGTTGATCCTTTGCTGCACTGTATTAGAGAGCTTACGCCCAACCTCAGGTGATGAGGTCTGTTGGTATGTAATTAAAGAGCTTTGTCTTAACGAAGCAGTCAGTTAGCGAAATGCACTCATTTGCATACCAATTTGGTTTTCATGGGAGACACAGTTGAATCGCAGCTGAATTTCTCGTTTATGATGTTCTTAAGTAGCTGAATGTGCTGCACCAGGCTGCCTCATGTTTCAGTTGATACGATATTCGAGATCTCGCGATACATGTGCACACGTAATACACTACTCGGTCCACAACAGTCGACAGTCCACGACCGGTTTCGCCCTTCTTGGGGCGCAGTCCCCGAATTTTCGTTAATCGTATGTTCTACTAGAGACCAAATTGCACGAAATTAGCAAAACGAACTCATTTGCGAACAAATTTGGTTTTTCGAGAGACTCACCTGGAATCCAGCTGAATCTCTCGTTTATGATGTTTTTAAGGAACTGTCGGAAAATTTTCAGCAACCTTATGAAAAGTACATTACATCTATACGTGTATCGCGATATCTCGAATATCTTGACAACTGAAACATGAGGCGGCCTGGCGCAGCACATTCAGTTGCTTAAAAACATCATAAACGAGAGATTCAGCTGGGTTCCAGGTGAGTCTCTCGAAAAACTAAATTTATTTGCAAATAAGTGTATTTCGCCAACCAGCAAAATTACACGTAATTACTTACCAGTTTGGTTTTTACAAAGGATTCACATGAATCCCAGCTGAATCTCTCGTTTGTGATGTTTTTCAGTCATCTCCGGTTCATATACCTTTGGGGCTGGTTGAGCGTTTGACTACACTGGCTTCTTTCTACGTGAAAATTTATAAACTATGCATTTTCTATTCTGTCAAGTCATGTTCATACTATGTGTCCTTTATCGAGGAAATACTCCGAGTTTTATGTACTCGAACAAAAATTGATTGAATTCCACGGAAACGCGATCACTCAGACGCTTCCTCCTCGGAAATTCACCCCTCGGACCTTCGAATTTCTGGAGAGTAAACGTGAACTATTTGAGGAGTACTTACAGGTAATCCGAACCCTTCCTGTGCTAATTGTTTATTTTTTATGTTCGTTTGACACCGCTTTTTGTCTCTATGTTGCTCCTTATTTCCTCTGTGCTTCAAATGTTTTCATGCTGCCTTCTATGTCGTGATTTGACTGGTCTTAATGGACTGAACCGAGTGTCGTGGATCCACCGCTTTACACTATCGTACTATACCTCACAAACACATCAGTGTGCTATTTCGCTTTACTTTGAACTGTCTGCATCGTTTAGTGTAACGTCTATAAGATCTTTCTGTTCGATTGACGTCAAGTGAGACTCAAGTGCAATCTGACGTACCACTTAACCGATGAACACTAGCGTTTTTCACATTTTACTAAAGTAGCAAGCAAATACGGTCAGTGTCTTCTGACCTGGTGCTTCATCTCGGTGAGGACCGTGGCTTCTTGTTCAATGAATTTCTGACTTGTTAAATAACAGACAACCCAGGTTACAGGTGAAGAGGGAGCTAATATCAAAGAGCTAGTTACTTTGGAACGTAACTGTGGTAATCAGTTCCGAAGGTGTCTCTGTTCGCTTCACCGATAGACAAGAGCAGTGGTGAGAAATTTGAGTAGTTCGTACGGCAAAACAACTGGATTTGCGCTTTTCCGAACATCATGTTGTAGCACTGCCGATTCACATTTTATATGTATGCTTTGATGACCTGAACGCTTTTGTCGGACGTCAAGTGTGGCTAACTCGTCTTGAATCCAAATAGCAGTGACGACAATTTCACTCGTGTCCTTTTTATCGGAGTCCTAGAATTTGTTTTGTTCATTTCCGACTGCATCTGGTAAGATTGTACCGTTTCCATGCGGCCTCTCGTGCGGTAATGATTAATCGGACTACCAGTGCTTGAACTAGAAAACTCACGCAGATTGTTGTCTTTTCATTTTAGTATCTTATTGCTCAACCGTTTCTTCGGAACAGTGAACTTCTGCATGGATTTCTCACCTCCAAAATGCCATTCACCAGCAGCCTTTTATTTGAACTCAATCTGGGACGCTTTGTAAAGTCGGTTCCATTGAAACTCATCAAGGAGGTTAGTTAATCTTTCTGGTCCCGTTCCTTTTCCTCCCGTCATTTTGACGCTAATGATTCTTTTTCAGAACCGTGACACTTGTTAGTCTTTTTTTCTATGGGAATAGGGTTGTTTGAAACCTTTCCAGTTCAGTTGAAGGACTGCCAACCGTTTTATAACCTGATGCATGTTTATATGGGAGGTATTCGCCAACCGCCTACATATGGCAATTACTCTCCGATATCTTTCCTCACTTTTTTCTACACGGATAGTCTTCAATGTCAAAGGATCCGTATTTACTCAGCTGTTCAGAGCCCTTGACGATACCTAGAAATATGTTTTTGCACAACTACCCTACTTTGTCGGCTGTCGTTTTGATGCTTATTTGGACCTCTGGACGCCCTACTCCTCCGCTCACTCGAGCAGCCACTCAGAATCTTGTAACTCATGCAAATCTGAACGTCATACTTATCAAATTTGGCGATTTTTTTGAAAGAGGTTACCAGCAGCTTGTTTACTTGGGCGGATTTCTGAGACTCTGTTACTCAGAGGTCATCAATACAAAATTGTTGAATGCAAACTGCGTGAATGAGAGTTTAGTGATGTTAGCTTAGTTGGAATTCGTTCATATTGCTGCCCATTCACTCGTAACGGAAAGGAGGTATTGGATCTCCTTAGTTTTCCCATACAAGACTATAATATGTAATATGTATATATATAGTGCGAGATACAACTCTTGCACATTTGGAAGTAAACACAGGATGATACTGGATATTGTAATCTGAAAACCTGTTCTCCATATATCATTAAGTGCAACAGATACTGTGCCACTTCTCTGCCAGTTTTCAAATCCGTTCCCTTTTACATGTCACTCTGTTTCACCTTCGAATCTGTTCGATTGGTCGTTCTCTGGTTCACCATGTGAGGTAAATTAGTGAGTGTTGATTCGGGGATGAAGTGGTGTTGGTATATTGGCCAGTTGTCAAACCTTCCTTTTCGAAAGCACTGGAACAATAGGAAACTTAGCTCCCACGTCATCCTGGTGCCTGCCGATAAAGTGCCTACACCATGGGACAGTAACAAGTTCTAGACGGAATCAGGTGATCTTCATTTCGCTCACGCGAGACAAGAGCACCTTGTTTCTGATGACTTGGGCTATCCTACTGGATTGGCTGGACTAGTTGTCATCGAGCGAATGAGTTCACAGTATTCGTCCCGCCGACTACAACAATTAAGATAACTGACGATTAGCCCACGTTCTGGATTTGGCCTTATAAACCTCAGGACCACTCCTTTGTGAGGGCAGTTTAGCTGTCAAGCTTATTTGACTGTATCAGGAAGAAGCTAAACAGTATGACTAAACTTGAATTTTGAAACTATTTGAGCTGTTAAAGTTCCACTTTTCCTGTTTTATCTGTTTGGGAGTAATAGATTTGAAAAACTCGATGTTTTCTGATCTTTCTTGGAAGGTTGGGCATTCCACCCATCAGTCCAATTGTCAAATTCGCGAGACTAGGTTGGAATTACCCCTTTGTGATGGGAGGCCCCCATTCGATGGGAAAAGATTGTGAGGAGAGACCACTGTGGTTGTTGGTGCTGAAGTATATATGGGTATTAATCAAGAAGGGATCCGCATTGCTTTGAACAAAACCGCCGTTGTTGATTTTGTCGTTTTTAGCAGGCTTCGAAGTTGTTAGCGCGATTGACTATGAAAGCGTTTCGGTGCTGACCTCGAAAACAGCGTTAATATGGTGAATCCGTTTTTTTTTTGCCCAGACAACATGGCTCGGTAGACAAGATAATAAGCGATCAACTTATCTAAACTGCAGTTATCGTTCTTATTTCCAGAGGGGCCAATACTTGGATCAATTCTTGATAAGCTTTTACGTCTCCTGCAGTCCTCAACCAATTCTTATGGAACCTGTTGAGCCCTCGATTGAACCGGTTTTCACAGTTTTCCCTAGCAGCGGGGTTGGGACACTTGGGGGGATAGATGCCCTTGCAACGCCAGATCATTACTCCCTAAAACCTTCATCGTCTTCACCGTCGTCTTCCGAGGCGACAACGGTTTCCTGGACGGTTGCCCGAAATCATTTATCCGCGGGAATTGGAAGTCATCGTCAAAATCCGGGTGTTGCCAGCTCCTCTGTGATCATGCCCAGGTCTTACAAACGAACCTGGCTGGATAATCGAATACGAGTGAAAATGTTCTGGAACAATGCTGGCTTACCTGTTGAACGACGGCACGACCTACGTAAGAAAGTGAGTTCCCCCCCCCCACTATAGCTGTTTATCGAATACAGTCCATTCTGTGTAACTCACCGTCGTGCAAGCAGCCCCAAGATAGATACTTACAACGGTTTGGTTCGAATTCACCGCTGGAATCTCGATCGGCTTTGTATGTCCAGCATGGACGGTTAGCCAGTGCGTCTGATCTTGCCTCCCAGAGGCCGTTTAGTAGCCATGCAACTCATGGGCGTTATGCTGGGATTTCTGAAAGATCCTCGAACTCATACCGTCCAAGCAGCCATATCGGTTTGGATTCATCGTGAGCGCGACCGGATTTGCCACCGTGGAGTTTGTTTGTGTGTTTGCCCCATGTATTCAACCGTGAGTGGACACTTTCTTTAATGTCTACTCGCTGTCTGCCCATATGTCCCTCATGTTTACTTTGGCTTCTGCTTTGGACGGTTTTTGCATTACCGCGGTCACTACCTTCCAGGTTGAGATGGAATTTCATAAATCCTGTTGTATCGGACTTTTACCCTGGAGTTCACACCCACGGTTGCCGATATGAAGCTCGTCACGTCAACTTCTGTTGCTGGTGTACTGAGTTCGGTTTAGTAACCAACCCTGTCCCTGACTGAAATCAAGAAATGTAAAGAGAAAATTACTCCTCGGTAATGTGGACCGTTTACTGGACTGATTCCTGTCACAAACCCCGATGGTTTCAGGTCCCAGCAATCAAGTGCTGATGTCCTGTGACGTATGCGGTATGTGAAGCTTCGGAACGGTGGCTCAGAGGTTGTAAGCTAGGACACTCCATAGTTTCAATGGAAAATCCCTTGTGGAAACCAGGAGGCCTTGGTTGCCAGGAGTTCTGTTATGATGCTCAATAGTATGAAAGAAGTACACTGTACGTGAATGTAAAAGTAGTTTACGTCGAATGCAGTCCACGCGTGTGCCAGCCTAGGTGTCACTTATAAACAAATCTTATAGGGTACCAGTGTTTTGGTCGGTAGAAAATCTGGAGCTGAATTCTAGCAGATAGAGTGGCTTTTGTTTTCCCAATCTGATACGAAACAGACGGCCGCGCAATGCGCGACCAACGTAGTTCAGCAATTTTCTGCACCTTCATTACTTGTTTCTTCTAGACCCGACACCGAAAAACTGGAAGCCGGTTTAATTATTACAGCTTCCTGATGCTTGGTGGTGTCTGTTTCTTCACCGTAGACATGTTTCTTTTTGGAGAAGAGCCTGTGCATCAGAAACTTGCCAGTGTTACATCAGCATGATCATCTGATATTTGTCGGTTCATGGAAAAAGTCCCAAAATCCCCCTGTGAATCAATGGCCATTTTTTGAAAGTATTTCTCCGAATAATAACATCTATTTGCTCGTAAATCTCGCTTCCTGGGTCATCTGTCAGTCGCTGCCATGTGCGCGTAGCCTTTTAAGTGCCGTAACCTCGTAACTCCGTAACCTTCTGAAGTCTCATTCGTCGCTCCGAGCTGTAGTTATTTCTAAAATGGTCACTCCAATTGCCCGTTGTACGAACCGTCATCATTGCAAGTGTACTCGCCAAGTGTATTGGTTGACAGGTATCATGTAATCTGCATTATGAAAATTATAATTGGCCGTAGTTGATGTTATCGATTAGAGACTGTCCTACAATGATTGATTTTCATCCCCCTCTTTCCAGTCCTGTGAGTTTTTCGGAGTACAACCGTCAGGTTTATTGGAGCTTGCCATATACACTTTCAAGCCGTTTGCGATTAGCGAGAGTGGTAATCCTCCTGCCTCTGTTGACCCCAGCATGGATGACAATGACTCGACAACGTGCGAACAGAGAAGCAACACTCTGAAGAAAACAGAGGAAGAGTCTGTTATTCCTGCTGAACCCTGGGACATTGGTAGTTCTGGCTGGAACGAAGCGCTGCTCACTGCCCCAACTGTTGCTCCCACCACAGAAATCGTCGCTCCCCACTCGTATACGGATTCTTCAATCGCAGTGCAGCATTCGGAAGAACAGTCATATCCTCCGGTCTTGGGGGATAACAGCACTGTTGGACAGGATCGTACTGTATCGATTTCTTGGGAGGATATGATTGCTGCTCTGACCGGTCTGTGGAGACTGTGTAGTCAGCATCTGTTCACACATTTGCGTTTTCTCCTGCTATGGATTTTCTACATCCTTAGAGGCTACTGTAAGACACGGATCGATGCTTGGTTTATCGGCCGGATTAAGCAATACATGCAACATACATTAACGGATGACACGATTGCAAACGCTTTGCAAATATTAAAAGGTAGGTTTCAGAGTTTGTCGTTCGTCTGTGTGCAAAAACTCCTCGGTTCTCTTGGAATTTGGAGGTAGTCAATGATCAGCCGGTGTGCAGTTTCTGCCATCAAACTGAGCGCTCCATAAATCCAATCTTTTTTCTCTGTGGAACTTGATGCTTCCAGAAGACTCGTGTAGAGCTCTTGCATCAGTTGTTCAGCTACTTGGATCTGTAGGATATGCGCACATGACTCAGAGGAAGTTTAATTCACGAGAATGCAGCTGATTTTGTAAGCTGCCCAAGCACGAACCCCTTTACATGTCAACGGTGTAGCAGAACCTACCCATTTAGTCATCAAGCACAATGAAATTCAAAAGACCTCTTCCGTGCTTGTGACTCGTCAAACTGAGCAGGCTTTTGTTCCTCGTGTGACTCTGTCAGAATCTATAGCCTGTAGCAAAACGCCCGTAGTTCATGGGTTTAGTTTATCCCTTCACCAAGTCAATATGCGCGGCCCAATTGACTACCCCTCCCAACAACAGGATGTTTCTGCTGTCAGCATGAAGCTTTGCTTGGATAGTTATAGGTGGAGCATAGTAACATTTCACTTAAACCGCATGCTGATAGTAACGAAAAGTGTTTTTGTGTTGATTAGCAAAAAAGGCACTTGTATCCTAGGGGAGGTTGTCCTATGGTCAAAAACCATTTCTCCAGGGATGGAACGTTACTGTGTGCTGTGAAGTTGCCCACCAGAGAAAGGGACCATTTCACGAGGTTTTCTCACAGTTAGCCCAATGGGAGATCCCCACGTCTAGTGCTCGTGAATGGATTTTTTGAACGCTCTACTTTTCGTGATATCCGAAGAGTTATCAGTACAGACTATCCAGTCAAAGTTCATTGTCATGAATAGATCTGCCCGCTGCGATTTCATCTGTTGGCCTGACAAGCGACACATATACCAGTGTGTTCGCTGAAGTCATGTGTTCCACGAAAATGCATCAGTTTAGTTCATTCTATCATGTATAATCATGCGGCCCATAATTGATAGATATTGTCCAATGCGAATTGGAACTGATGGTCGACAGTTCTCATATTTACGTCGCAAAACTAGCTGGGGAGTCGACAGCTATTCGACACAAGTCCGTCTTCCAACCATGAAAGAATCTAACTTCCCCTGCACCCGAAATAGATTGTTCAGAATTCATTCAGCCATTATCTCCTGATCCGAGTCAAACGGCCAATGAAGAGGTTACACCGCAGATTGGTCTCCTGTGTTTAGCTCCCGTTCCATCTGAAATCCCGTGATCGTCATTTAACATACCGTGGGCCGAAAAAAATGTCCTCGCAATTCTTAGAAACACAGTAGCAAAAATGTAGCCTTTACACTGATCGGGGAACATAATCACCCTCACAGCACTCGTTACACATTTCAAAACTGGGTTTTCTCAAATGCTTTTGTGGTCGTATAACAATAACAAAATAGTGTTGCTGTCAGTCGGTCACACTTTCTGGAATGCAACTACTCCCCGAGGTACCTATAGTGTTTAGAGATTTGCCGGCACACCGAATCGATCGTGAGATTGCATACATTACCGACTTTGTTCTGGCCAACTTGCAAACTACGGGAAAACTGTCCGGGGGATCAAATTTAGAACAGTTAATTCTGTTTACGTTAAAAGCACCATACCACGCTTCGCATTTTTCCATCACACAGAGAATCCCAGACCAACTCTGCTTGTCAGTCTCGGAAAAGGCCAAACACTCCTTCCCGTTTCTCATAGTGGAGTCCTTGAGAATTCGTTCTGGAGTTGATTATGTCGCTAATGAAACCTTAAACCGAATCGTTCCTTACAAACAGTCTTTCGCTTTGCGACCCGTTGCTTGGTGTGACTGTGATGTGGATCTTATAAGTCCGCACGCTACAGTGTAGGCGGTTGTACCTGTTCAGGACAGAACACATTCCTGTTGGTATTTGGATTAGCAGACTGGATTTTGACCGCGTATATTTTTTGTACAAACATTTCGAATGCTGCATATGATGTTCACTTGTCAGCACTTAGCTTTTCGGTTATACTCCCTGGCCAGTCTACACCATACGCTATTGTTTTTCTGCTCTAACCTACGCTTTGTTTGTTTTCCAGCCACGTTATTCTATCCGCCCACCAGTCCGAAGTAAGCTTAAATTTGGTTGGTCGTGATCATTTTACATGCATTTTGGCGGATCGGTTGGATATCTACCAAATTATTTGCCTATTCTCTTTTCAGTACTGATTTGGAAAGGCTAGAACGAAAGGCTGCCGCTGGAGACGCTCTCCGCCAAAGGGTAAAGAGTGAGTGTAGTCACTACTTTTATTGTATATTGCCAGCCGTGACAAGTTGATTCAATGCACCTACACTTTAACTGAGGACATTTTCAATAGCACATCATTGATGCTTCTTCGATCGGCCACAGAACTTGTCACAGTGTGTGCAAACTGACTTTCCAGGCCACAATTAATGTCCTCAGTTAGAAATATTGTGCAACTTTGTTACGACCAGTGCCTCATTTGTTCATTTGTTGAGTATTGTTGGGATGTTGCCGTCGGAAAACCCTCCTACACTGAAAAATACTTTTCTCATGAGCTCGTCCTTTGCGAAGGAAATCTGTTAATCCAAATACCTTTGCGTAGTTTTACCAGTTGTGCAATGGCAGTACTCACTCTGTCGACATGGAGGGTACTTAAATTCAGCTTTTGTCGCGAAAAGTTGAGTTGACCCATGCTGACAGCCATATTATAGTTTTGACCGGTGTCAGCGCCGCTGAAAGCACAAGTTCGAGCTCTTGGTGCTTCCTCTCTTCTCCGTATGTACTCAGCCTCATCAAGGCGCTCTGGTGTGTACACAGGGTAGTAGTACATGTGCACTCGCCGTTCTTCCTGCCAAAAGATAAGAGAATACTGCTCAGCACCGGAGGTTTTTCAAGTTTCTTCTCGAGGATTATTTTTTCCCGTTGAAAGTTGGCCAACAAACGGCCGATACTCTCTTCCGTTTGTGGGGCGGGGTATATACTAGCACAACATGGCGCATCCAAAAAACAGTCGTCAACCTCGTTATCACGAACAATCGTTTTTACCGACTTGAGCCCGATTGAGGATGATCAAACAACATAAGTCATCAACAAAGAAATGAAAAAAGAAAACGGCAGTTATCGAGGACTTGAGAACTAATGAGCTCTCAATCAAGATTCGCTCCTGCAAATAAGGTCAGCCTAAGCTGAACACTGTAAATATGTTTCTTTAGCAGTGTGCGACTCGAGTATCTCCAGGATAATCCGAACCTGCGACCTCTCGGTTACTAGTTGAAGGCTAAAGCAGACAGACTCGTCAGACAGACAACTCCTTCATTCACGGCGTTCCCATCACGTGCTCACCTGTTGACTGACACCTCGAGTGGCTGCTCCCTTCTCAGCCACTGATGGCTCGTTGATAACATGAGGAGATTGTGCAATTTTTCACTGGAGTTTTTCAAAACGTTTTAAACGCACAGTCCAATGGCTTAATTTTGATTTACTCGAGCGGAGGTCATGGGTTCGAATTTCCCTCGTGATTCATGAGGTTCGCCCTGCTGACGACTCCCAAAATAATGAAACAGCTGTACAGTGCCCCTCTCCTTTTCAGCATAGGTTGACTCCACTTATAGGTCGAGATGTTGATGGCAAAACCCCAAATCTCCTGATGATACGGCATAACGAATTGTCGTCGTTTCATTGCATCCTTCGGTTTTATTACTTTCCGTTGCAGTTGAAATGGCCCAAGTGGTTAGAGCGCGATGACCGGAACCCGACCTCTGCCCCTCGACTTTCCCTGTCTAGGCTTGGGCAACCTGGCAGTATCCCAGACGTCTTGCTTCCTTTGGGTGGCATGGCAGTTAGGCACCGAAAGGGAGCTATAGCTGAACGATTTCGATTTCTTGGAAACGTTCCAACGAATGACATCCAAGGCTAAATTATCGGTTAGGTCGAGCCAAGTCCAGTCAAAAAGGTTTATCGGCTTTGCGGGTCAGTATGATGACTGTATGGTGCACTAATAAATTCGGACTAGTCGGTGATCCATACTGTGATATTTCTTCTTGGGGGACAAATCAGCAATTTGGGGAACCAGAATGTGTCCAACATTCTGGTGATTTCTTAAAAGGAAGGTACTTCGACGATATTCTCATTAACTACGCACAAGCCAATCCACTAGGCCTAACTGATTCATATTAGATAGTCGCCATATATCTTCGATAACTAGCGTACGCACCAATGCGACACAATCGCGATTTTACAGCCTACACATGCAAGCTGATGACATCGTTACTCCCTTATTCCGACTAGCGTGGAATGAAACGGACTTTTTCAAGACAGCCACTAATTTCGCATTACTGCCACTGGTATCGGAAGCTTACCAAGCTCGATTCATTGTAGTGGTTAGAGTTTAAAGACGAATTGGCGACTTGCGAACAGCTGCTAAAGCCACCCGGTTTTCTCAGTTTTATCCGCACCAATCAGCACATCACTCAAGACAGTGTAGGACTCCACGATCGAACATCATCCGGTGTGTTACACGCTATTAGGTCCAGTGCAAACAGTGAGAAAATCAGCCGGTTGCAGGGCATATGGTGCCACAGATCAACTCCCACTAAAGGACAGTAACTGTTGAATACTCCTCATTAAGTTATGCGTAGTTTTGCTCTCATAACCCATGTTTTTCTCTTTATCCCATCCACCGAATCATATAGGTTTCTGTAGCTATACACAGATCATGTCATCGTGTCATGCATATCGGAATGTGGTCATGCCCGTATTTGTGTGCACGACAATCTGATAATCGAAAATTTGGTGGTGAACCATCGATCTTGTTGACTAGACAGTGCAAGTCAAGGCTTCGCCTTGTTGTGACATTTCTCCTTTACGCTGTTCAGACAAACAGAAGGGATTGGTCGTGGGGTATCCCAATGTGGTAATCGACCGTCTGGTTCAACCACAGCACCGTCGAACGAACTTCTACTATAAATTTGGTTGCTATGTGTCCCCTCTTCTCTTCGTATACCGGCTCAACCGTTCAACTCCTGGAGATTCCCCTCTACTCGTGGTTTCATTCTTTCGCTGAACCCACCTTTGGTTGGTTGCATTTCAGCCAGCTAAGTGGTTTCTTCATCCGTTTGTTTTCCTAACGCTACGGCGCTCCTAGCCGTTTGGTCACGCATGAGGAATCAAGTTTGTGTGTGGGGTATTGTCTTTAATTATCTCACAGTCGAGGGCATCTTAAGTCCTGTTATGCGGATTAGCTGAAACAACTTCCTTGCATTCTCGACTGTTCTGCTGCCTTGCACTTCTTCACTGTTTGATCCCATCTCTAATCGATTGCCTTATCGAATTGTGCTCTGAGCCCGAATCGATATAGTACCTCGCATCAGGTTATCATCGTCGTAATCATCGACACCCGTTATATAGACTGGTGCTTAACCGCTACGTCTCGCATCAAGGGACGATAGTGGCCAACGCTCAAACTTTTTGAATGCGCACCTGGCGCATTTCCGGTGTTGCGTTTAGCCGTTGTTCACTCACTCCAATTACGGTCAGTGCCTTCCGAGGAGTATTGCCAGTAAACTTTGGTGTGTTTCCCTAACTCGTGGCCCACAAAGCATTTCGACTGGGGCCGCCTGAAAAGTCTGCTGAAAATCGACATTGAACGAGAGTGTGATCTGAATCAACCTGTGTATTGTAGAATACTCGCAAGCCAAAGACTGAACCGCTCCATAACCATGTCCTCAGTGATGGAAAGCGGACGGTTAGTTCATGATGGACGTCTTTCGATGGATTAGCGCTACAGTTGACTGGTGAATCTGTCATCTCGGCAAATTGGCATGCTTGTTCCAACTACCAACCTGGAGAGCTAAGGGACTATGCTTATTAGACGTGTATCCATTTACGAAATTGGTAGGTGAGGCTGTGAGTGTTGCATGAGCATCTGTCATTATAGTTCAGTGAATCACTAGGGTGCACGAATCGTCACCCCACCATAAGGCTCAGTCTCTTCGTTGTTACTAGCGACTCACCAACTCCGCAGATTTTCAAATCACATCATGTATTTTATCGCCCGTTACCGTGTTGACCTGGGTACGTCTGATTACTTCTTGGGGTATTTACAATTCATGCAAAGGTTGTGATATACCGGTCCATACTTCTTTAAATCACTCTACTCGGATTTTTTCGGGGAAGTTTATTTGTTTTGTCACCTACGCCTTAAGACCTCAACTTTATCCCTGACACGCACACATCACACTCAGCTTGCCTGGTCAATATTCATGGACTATAACTAATGACTAACATAATGTGTGTCACTTTTATCGTTCCGTCGACAACGACTCTTACGGAGCGGTTGATCATGCTGTTCTTCTGTTTAGCGCATACCGTACTTGTTTCTCTTCACGTGTCATTTTCATATGCAGGATTCGAGTGCGCGCGTCGTCGTAACCTTCGTAATGTCTTCGCTTCACTTTATCATCTTTGAGGTGACTGTTTATCACACAAACACTCACCAAAAACTTAAGTTGCTGCTTACCGAGGTCATACCGGTGCAATAATCTGCTGGTGCTTTGTTTGCATAGTTTGCAAACCGGTTAGTTAAGTACCATAGACCTCGGTGGTCCGTCTCTTTACTGGACCATCGTCACTGTGAACGAATTTTGTTAGCTTATGTTTACACCTTTTACTCCGACCCGGCAGTTAAAGGACAGGCTGTCCAAAGTTTGCTAACTTTGATGTAGATGCATAATCATATTCCTGTAGGAAATCCGATAAATGCGCGGCATTTTAATGGCCATATGGTGTTTATTACCCCCCTGATCGTCCGTGACTTATCCTGTCCTATGCGAATTTCTGTTCTGTTTTTCGTGAAACTGACGTTTGTTGAGTTCAATTAACTAGACATTTGCGAAAACCGAGATCCAGTTATCTAATACATCGTGACCGGTGATCAATACTTCCCCATTGTCGGCTCCTACTGTCGCGTTGGGAAATCTATAGAATACCGATCACTGAAAATTAGTTATTTTCACAGCTTGCTGCTCATAAAACCGATAATAGGATTGTTCATCAATCTCTCAACCTTTTTACCAGTCCACCAGTTTGTCCCAAGCGTTCTTTCAATCCGAGAACTCTATATTTTCTTGTGCTACCCGCATCCCATTCTCAGATGGGAGACATATCTCCGATAACCATCGCGCACCCCGTCGTTTTGATTCGTAATGTAACAATTCTAACCGTCATAATACGGATATTGTTCTCTCGAGCTTGGGTAGCCAGACCAGTTACTGCGTTACAACATCCCGAGACATCACTGTCTTTTTGGAAACGTTCTTACATGCGAACGGGCGTATTGAGTTTTACATTGACAACATTTGTTTCACACAGTCATAGTCGGCAGATAGACCATATGAAGTTGCTTCGGCCAATTTACTGCAGTCACACATGGACTCAATCCCTCGTGACTCGGACGGTGCACGTTAACCTATCTCCGGAACGTATCGTCTTGCCAAGCTTCTTTGCTTTCGGTAGAATTACGATAACGTTCGTTATTTCAACTAATAGCGTTACTTATCCGTATGAGATTCTGCGAGTGCCACACGGATACCCTCCAGTTTACCTCTCTGGCTTATGGAGGCACACAAACCGTCACACCACGATAAGGTCCGGTCTCTCCTTGACGGGCAGTAAGATAGATCAGAGCATCAATGTATTGCTACTTCATTACTCGCTACGGACCGCTTTCCAAAGCCGTTGTGCGCTGCTTGCCCGTGGTCCTACTGTGAAGTCACGTGAGTCACGTGGTATACGCCAGAGAACAGACACTAAAGCCAGTTTTATCTCCGTGAAAGGTCAGAAGCGTCGTGTGAAACAATGCAGTTAGGGCGTGAGACAAATGATGCATTCGTAAATTTCGCACAGTTATATGGATAGTCCTAGGTCCATGATAGTACGGTAATACGGGTTCGACGATGCAAATCTTCGCACAGTTATATGGATAGTCCTAGGTCATCATCATTTTCATCAGTACTCATGGCGAAACCAGTTTTGTCAAGGAAAACGACCAATCTGTGAAGCAAACCAGCTAGATTCTTAGGCACGACCCTACTAGTGAAAATTCATTCATAGTTTCGTCGATTTTCCATCAGCAGTCATATTTTTGCTTGAACGCGAAATTGCGCATATTTAGAGTTGGATACTGGCTTGAAAACTCGGATGCTGTGAACGTCAAATTCAACTAAGACTCAGATGAATCTCGTGTATGATTTTTCTCAACAGAAGACTGCGCCGTGCTTCCCTCTAACTCACATTAAAGATATCGAGTACACTTTGACATCTTAAATACCAGCCTTACTAAACACGTCACTTGCCAAGTACCCTGTGTTGAAGAGTATTGTATATTAGTCGCACTCCAAGACGATCCAAGTACGTGATTTATGCGAAGTGCCTGCTTTCCTTCTTATTGTCGCAGAAGTCCCCTACCACCTGTCATGTGAGATGGCGGCGTCCTTCACGCTGACCAAAACCCACCCACACCACACGATTTTACGTGTTAATTTTTGTCTGTCTTTTATCCAGACACCGGTCTTGCGTTCATCATCGATTCGAAGCAACTCGAAGAACGCGTGGATAAGTTGTTTCTCTGTTTACAGCATCCAAAGTGGAATAAACAGCTGACTTACGTGCTTCTCGACCAACTAGTCACCGTACTGTTTCCGGAGTTGATCGACCAAGCCGGTAACCAACAGCCAGATTCTTAGGTATATATACATACATTTATTTCGATTTTGGACTCATCCATCTTCACCCACCTAACCAACCCCTGTGACATGACCCGTACTCATTTGTATACAGTGATTTCACCTAGATTAACCTTTGTCCTTTCCGTCCGTTGTAACGCATTCGCTACCAGCAATGCATACACTATAGAGCTGACTTCGTTTGCGTTTCCACTGTACATTCGGCCATCCCTATGATTAACATCTCTATTGTCCGCACAGAAGAGAAGTGGTTTTTTCTTGACTTCCTTGCTGTCCGGTACAACGATTCATTCACCCGAACTTATCAACCACATGTTCTCATCTGTGATAATTTTGCAACTCTGTTTACTTTATGCCTACGCGCGTACGATTTGGCCTCTACGTTGTTTTTATCTGGTCTTACGTGCTTCTCGTCCGGCTATTTCTGTCCTGTGAGTACCGTATTGTTTTCTTCTGTTTTCGAACTGATGACATTTTCCGGTCTGTCCGACATTCTTGTTTGTGCTGTGACTAGATCCGCTGTGTGGAAGCATTTCCGTGTGCTAAACACAAGCACGTGGTCGCTTCCCAGGCGCAATCTGTAGAATAGTAAGTGAACCTCTTACATGCGTATGCTATGACTACGATCTAAGAACGAGCGTATCATCCTCGGCAGTGACGTTTTAGCACCTCTTCGCGAACACAGTGTAAGAATATGAGGACGTGACCCTCTGAACGAAAACTTCATTCCGGCTCGAGGCCGTTTACCAAGCAAAACGCGGTCATATGTATAGCTTTGGTTGGACTTTAGAGACAGACATCTAAACGGAAATGGAACAACCCGGGGGTGGGGGTTATGAGGATAATTTGGAGTATGGGGGAAACTAAAGCAACAATGGATAAATTCACATGCTGAGAAAAATCGTCCTAACCTTTCTCCGATATGCCAGAAACAATTTGATTCGTCCGTTACATGTGGATCGAAGTCAAATCAAAAAAGCTCTGGATTTTCTCGGTAGCTCAGTAGCGCGGATCCGGGTACTACGATTTTGGTGTAACGATAGGTCTATTCCAATTGGAATATCTCGTTAATCAAACTGATGTCGAATGTAGTTCTTGCTGGCCTCGTCACTTTTTAGTTCAAACACAACTCCGATCCAGCCAGCTTCATGCTGAGGGGAATATCATCTGTTAGAACAACAATCGAAGGTCGCATCGTCCCCGTTTGAGATTGACCTAATTGGTTTTAAGTTTACTCTACTACCAAAGACAGCATCTATCTCTTATCGGAGAGGTGGGGATCTCGCTGCAACTCAATGACTTGGCCAATACTCATGATTCCCAATAAAGATCGTTTCGCGGTGCCTTTGCACTCCAACAACTCCAGATAGCCTGCTTTTCACCCAAAGGGTGCTACAGGCGCACGACGATTTGTCGGTATCAAGTTAGTTTGACAGCAAAAGCAGTATATAAGATGGGACTATACTCTGTAGTAGCCGGTGGAATGGGCAATCTACATTTAACGGGTTTTCTAACCTCATGTGCCGCAGGTGCGCATTTAAACGAGGTGGGCTTTCCTGACGAAGTCCGTAGCTTTGACCCTTGCAAGACCGCCAGCACATTGAACCTGTTCTCACCCGTACAAGTGGCCGAGAGAAATACTTGTACGTAAAAAAGTGATCAAATACTGATGCAATGATTGAACGCAAATCTGCCACTGTGAGAGAATGGGAACACTGCTTCGGCCATATACTGTCAGAATGGGCTATATTACTACAGAAACAGCGATAGAAGAAATCGGAGGATCGCATTGAAATTGGCCTTTGTGAAAACGGAGCAAAGAGTGAAGTCACTTCCGCGAATAAGGTTCCCTGCAAATGCCGGAAAACAAACTGTTCTTAGACTATTTTTTTCCGAGAACGACTGTACAGCAGACCATTCGTCTCTGCGAACACGTAGCTTTGACTGTGCTTGTTGACCATACCTGCAAGCACTAAGTTGATCCTAATATCAATAGGTATCGATTGGGAATGACATTAATAACTGCGATCAGCATCAGACAGGCCTAGTTGCTGGTATGCAAACGTACCAGTCGGTTGGCAAACATGAGTCGATGGTAGGCAGGTCTGTCTTTGCTGTTCAGTAATTTGATGTAGGAACATAAAGTGGGAATAGTTTCTTCACGACGGGACCACAGCAGAACGAACGTGCGTTGGTACTAGGCAGGAAAAAAAAAAATCGTTCAGCTGTAGCACCCTTTCGGTGCCTAGCTGCCATGCCACCCGGAGGAAGCACGAGGGCTGGGATACTGCCAGGTTGCCCAAGCCTAGACAGGGGAAGTCGAGAGGCAGAGGCAGGGTTCGAACCACGGACCTTCCGGTCAGTACGCTCGCGCTCTAACCGCTGAGCTATCTCGCCCCAGGAAGGTGCTCGCACGAAATATCCTACTGTCACGTGGTGTGGGAATATTGTCAGTTCTGGTATATTTGGTGTGGTCGCCGAACCGAACTGTCAGGTAACCGTAGCTTATGCGGAGGTAACTGAATAGTCGAACGACAAGGCTTTCCGAGAAGTTCTTGCCATTGGCTTCTGGGGCTTCAACGGTCACGTAATCCTATTTTTGCTAGACTCCTAGTGAGAACTGCTATTCCACTTCGTTCGAATATCGGTGCAGAACTATTTCCCGAATTGTCTAATAGGTTTAATAAATACACAAATGAAAGTTCTCAAATCAGCAAGTGATGAAAAATGACTGGATATTTGGATGATTTAGACGAATTTTGGTCCTTATGTTGAATAAGTTGAGAACTATGTAGTTTAATCAAATTGCGGCAGTATTGGAAGTAAATTGTAACCGTTCTGACGGTAACCTCTCCCGAGGATTCGCACAACTATTCTCCCTTTGACATTTGATTCTATTGTATCGATCCTTGAAAAAGATTACCCCAGGTAACCGAAGATCTCGAATTTGTGCCATTGCTTACGTTGTGTTGTTTGTTGACGGCAAATATGCGAACGGACTGGACCGTTTACCATAGACCGTGCTGACGCGTCACAAGACCTCCCCTAATTTATTCTTATGTTGATCTGTTGGCGTCTGTATTGCGATGAAACAGGAATGTTTATTGGATGGAATACCATTAGCCTGTTCCATTCAGTGAGTCTGTGTCCATGAACGGGTGATGAGTCCAGCACACATGTTCTATCGTTACTAATTCGATTCAAACGCTGTCTGCCGTCTTGGCTACCCAGACTATATGGTAGGAAGACGAAGGCGTTGGTTCTGTCAACCCTTACAGTTTTACCAAGTAGGGCAGCTCATAATACACATAGCGGCGCTGTATATGCAATAATTCCGATCGCAGTGAAAGAAAAATACTGCTCATTTTTTCTATTCTGCGGAAGATTCTGGCAAAACTATCGGCGGTGATCGTTCCCAGAGGAATTCTCGCTGACCCACCGTGAAACAGTTTCACTGGGAAGTGGTCGATTTTGCAGAGAATCTTTCCGGCTAGCCAAATGGTTGACATGGCTGATTTGCATTTCAGTCCATGCATGGGAGCCTCTAAATTGGCTGCTCGCTTCCGTCTTGAAAACTACCTTCCCGTTTCATCCATATAAGATGCTAAAAGTCGCTTGCTAAAAGATTGATCTGTAGCTGAGGTAATCATCCCTTAGATTTCGAAAATCTCTGGTTCCGAAATAAGAATCAGCAAAATCCAGTCATTCTCATGGAGAGCCCAGTAGTCCCCAACTATACCGCCTTCCTGGTTATTCTCGGATTTTCATTTGAAGCGCCTCGGTTTAGTGTCAATTACTTCAGGATATCGTGGCGACCACAGAGATTATAGTGGACTGCTTTTATGCATCTCTATACTGGACTAAGGCGATTTCGTATCGGACGTGTAACTTTATTGGTCGTGAGGTATAAACGTCAATTTCAGTGCAATAGACTGTCAGTAACTAAAAAAACAATTCACAAAAATTATTTAGGCTTCTCATCCTCAGTTCATTACTAGTCTAACAGTCACATATTCGTTGGTAGTGTGAGGAGATTTGAGAATTTTCGTGGGGACATCTGTTTGCGCGTGAGCCGATCTATGCTGAAACAATTCTGTCACGGGGAATATTCCAAATTCATGCTATTTTGGTGGAACGCATTCCAATAAAAGCTGATTCCTGGCTGGGCAAGCCATAGACTTTGCGGAAGTCGCTCGCATGCTGTTACATATATGTTTCATTCGGTTTTCGTATTGTTACATCGCGGCACTTGAGCCCCCACAGGCGGAAAGCAAAGTTGTCGTGTTGCAGGTTATTTTCTTTGGTTCTGTCACTATGTGTGGTTAGGACTTACAAAGTAACTTGAGTTATAGGGACTTCACCGAATGATATTTTTGAGTGGTTGTGAAGTCGACAAAGCAGTCTCCTAACAGAGTGGTTCTAACGTCATCTCACACCCTTCCCCCTTTTTGGTCATATCACGAAAGATCATTCCAAACTATGGTGACCCGAACCAGCTTACCCGCGATACTACGGAGATTACTCAAAATTTGCTAGTGTTATTACCTCACAGTCGTTGTCAATTCGGGCCTAAAATTCAGGGGAACGAAACTGCATCATGAACAAAATGGTTTCACTCTTTTTTCCCTGGCCAGTGATAAGGAACGCGTTGGAGGACCGTATACGGCATGTCGCATCATTTTAGACACCAATTCTCTTCGTTTTCTCGCTTTGCTCCGTAGTAATCTTAAAATATGAATCGCGAGAGCAAAACGAAGACTGCGCGCATTTAAAACCCGGCCAACTCGTGAAAATGGGCGCACTTTGGATGTCCAGCCTTCAGATTTTCACATTTAACATCAAAATGGCGTAAGAGAAACAAATGATGCACTAGTGAATTTGACAAAATCAGGCTGGAAACAATACGTTGAGTTTGTATCCGTGTATGATTTATAGCTCACTGTAGTGTTGACGACGATGAGCAACCTGATTCCCGGTTTCATAGAATGTTGGCGGCAGGAACCACTTCTAAAACTTTGGGGTTGATTAAAGGGGAATTTTTCTGTAGGATTTCTGATCCAGAAGTATCAGTTTAGTCAAAAAATACAAGCTTTAGAAAAAGCAGTAAATAAGGCCCACTCGATCTATCCGGGGGTGCGATCCCATAAAAAGAAGAAATTTATAGATATAATAGAATATTGATAGGAACGTAGCGCAGATGGTCGTTAGTTTGTTGGCTGAGCCGCGTAATCTCATTGCAAACGTTTCATCACCAATTGGAATGCGTTGTTACGGCGGAGTGGAGTGTAGCGATGGATCAGTGGTTGTGCACTGAATAGTGGTGGTTGATGTTGAAATACGTGCTGTTGACCTTCGATCACGACTGGTTGTTCGGTCGGGCGGGTCCATTGGTTGGTATGCTGCCCTGTGTCCTGATTGGTCGGCTAGCATGTGACCTTCGGGGTTGCCTCCCCTGCTCTCGTCCTCTGGTCTGTTGGTGTGACCTCTGTCGTCGACCACACTGGGTCCCACATTGTGACCTTTTTTTATCTAAATTCACGGCGTTTCTTGTTTTTCGGTTTTTTGATCCTGTATTCGGCTCTCTTTGAGTATTCCGGTTGAGGTATTTGTCCTTTGTTTGTAGTGATGCATAAATCGAACTAGTTCAATGCGTCGGCCGACCAAACCCGTCGCGGAGTACCATGCCACGTAAAAGACACTTTTGTCACCATGACACGAGATTTAGTACACAGCACGCATGAAGTGCTCAATACCAAGTTTGATGATACCAAATGTACAGTCCAGCCGGAAAGGAACAACAGACTGTCGTTCTTGGACGTTTTAGTGAATCAAAAAGTGGATTAGACTCTGCAAACCTGCATATACCGAAAAGTGACACCTACCGATCAAATACTGAACCACCACAACGAACCGTTCAATGAAACGCAAGTACAGGTGTGTTCAAAACCTGTTCAAGAGAGCGGAGACATTGCAACACCATAGAAGGAGAAAAAGGAAACATCAGTGTATAACAGAACGATCGATATTAATGGAATTTTACCAAGTGAACCTTGGAGAAGACATCTTAACAACATTAAGAGCAAAAACAGGCTGCTAGACAGATAGTTCTACTTTATATCAAGAATATGTGTGAACTCACTGTCAAATTAGCACCCCACTCCTATGTTAACACACTACCGCTTACATACAGGCAGTCCGAAAGCCAATCTTTTTTTGTATAAGAAACCACCGGTCGGGCTGTCCAAACGCCGCATTCTACACGCCTCTGAATAACCCGAACATAAAAGGATCGAGTGACGGCGCCCCCCTTCCATGCGCACATTGAGACGCCATATTGTGCCCACCAGTCCAAGAGCGACCTCAGCTAACCGCATACGGCTCAGTTTGGCGAGACGCAGTTAAACTAGGCCAACCGGTAGCAGTTGTACTGTAGATCGCACGATGTCTGCGCAGCTGGACACTGTTTGACGGTCACATCCAGTATGTTGGTCAGACAGATAAAAATGTACAATGGACATGACCGAGGTGTCTGTGAGTGCCGCAAAGCTAATTAACGTGGTGACCATCACTATGTTCATTAGTTTTGAGACACTAGATTATAGCCATAGTGCGAATGGGACTCCGCATTGGTTAGGTACATTTACCACTGGTGCACGGCTGATTACGGACAGACACGTTTGGGAGCTCGCGGCGAAATGATGATGAGTACTGACAACGTACAGGACCTGAAGATGACAGACAGGACACTTAATTCGAAATGCGCAGAACCGTGACATGTTGGTGCATGCATTGCACGAGATAACAAAGAAACAAGGAATTTGAAAGTTTTGTGGATTCTATGTTCTGGTGAAGCGGCAAATCCTGCAGTCCGTTTTTAAATCACAGAGGTGTGCTTGTCACCTGGTTTACCATTTCCCAGCTAGGAGGAATGGGTTAGCTACAACCCACATCGCTATGAACCATGCTGCACTCACGGAATTGCAAGTTGAATGGTTTGGGCTAGCACTGTTGACAACAAAATCATCAGAGAACTTTTCTTCTCGAATCACTTGAATGGTGGGTGTTGTTGCTGTAACCTAATCATACAATCACTTGCTGCAGTCCCAAATAGTTCCGCGCCAAAGTTGCTTAGTCCAAACAGGATGGCGCTCCGCGAAACTGAGCCAGGATTGAACTGAGTGAAACATTTGGGAACAGATGGCCAAACAGATCGCCGGACCTGGAGTTCCTCGACTTTTTCCTTTAGAGCTACTTGAAGTGGAGTGTTTCCATGAATAGACCCAGAATTCTTCAAGAGTTACAATCGAATACATTGAACGAGTGTAAAAAAATAACTCTAGACAATGTGACGGCCAGTTCGCATTGACGGATGCTTTTGTGCAAACAAAATACCGGTGGACATGTACTTCACTGACTTATGAATGTTTTGTTCGCGCTTTATTACATCAGTAAAATGTCTTGCTATTTCAGATGAGCTTTCTTGTGAAACAGTCCAGAAAAAAGCAGCCAAGACTGATCGAGATACTGTCAACATCTCTCTGAAGGTTGCTGGATGAAGTCGTAGGGTCAAATTCATTAAGCGCTCCTTCAGCAACGAAACTAATTGCTTCTATGCTCATTCAATGTATCAGCGGAACAATCTACTGACTGACAGCCATTTGAATGCTTAGTAGTAATCGTACAAAGCCTGGACAACAGCTGTCGGGGTGATTCTATTTCGCCGAGAAAAATATTTCTTATTGACTGTGTTTTTTTAACTTATCCTGTGAAAAATCCCCCCTAAATTTAATTGGAATACTTTGACGCATTTTCCAAGATTTTCCAGGAGCTTTCCATGAGCTTACAAAAACCTGTTTTAGTTTAGAGTCCTAAATGCGGATCACTGCGGTGTCCTGATTAGGCTAAATGAAGTGCTCTACTGGGTGGTACGCAATTTTTACAACACGTGTATATGAATTTTGTGTCCACCGAATCGAAACTAATAGTAAAATTAGTAGACAGAACTCTCTTGAGTAATGTCTTTAAATATCCTCTGCTGGATGACAGCAGAAACATAAAATTTGAAAATCCATTAGCGTTTTCCCCACAACAGTCTATAGATAGCCGAAAACCAAGGAATGATTAGAGTTAGGTATGACTCTGATTGTGCATCTGGAGATTTTGCCTCGCTTAGTGAGAGAAAGCGGAAATCTTGCAGCTAGTAAACGCTCAGAATGATAAGTTGGTTCAGCACAAACAGCTCGATGACCTGTTACCAAAGCAATGTCCGGCTACTAGCAATCACGCCGCTCACAACCTGATAAAAACTTCAACTGATACGTTGACTAAACACACAGTAGCACTAGTGACGCAGATAATTACTTTTTAAAACCAATATTTCACGCTATAGCCGTTCTCATGTTATTTGGTCTTGGGGCACTCAGAGACCAGTCAACCGCGGCACATGTAAAATGTCATCCCTCTAACCAACAAAGTGGGTCAGACCGTCAAACGCCGTCTACTTGCGCAAACGTTATGCGATCAACAGAACTCCTGCTATCGGTCGGCTGAATTTCACCCCGATTCGCCACAGTGGGCTGGTTGCAGTTAGCTGACGTCGCCCGTGAACTCTTATAGAATGTGTGCTCTTCGGATGTAGAATGCAATGATTGTACTGCGCGAAGCGGTGCTTGTAACGAGCCCGACCGAGTGGGGAAACGATTTTATTTTCGCAATCTTTTTTTTAAATTGCAAACTTCGTAGCACTTCACCGACGAGCCTCGCACAGGGAGACAAGTGTTTACCGTACCGCCCCACATTCCCCATCCAGACTAGATAATATTAGTTAGCAGTCAGCAGAAACAACTACAGCGGATAACTGCTGAGAACATCTGTCGATCGAATGTCAACAGATATCACTACTGCCAGTTTGCTGGTCTCCATTCTCCCCGGTTGAGGACCACTTTTCTGGTACATAATTCCGACAACGTGATTCAAAGTTTTCCGTTGATCGACGATTATCATGGCGACCATGATCTCATTTGTCCAACTGCCGTTACTACTGTAAAGTGAGAAGTAGCATAGAAATATTGGTCTCGTGATTTTACGGAGTCGGAACGTGAAATTACGAACACAGAGACACCACATCCAACCAGGGCTGTGATTTCATTGTATTGTAATTGCTTTTGAAACTGGAAACTGAAACTTCGTTGATTTCATAATAGACCAATGGGATGTTGTACTCCAACTATGCCGAGTGCCACTGACTGCGCCATTGGACCATTTCCGTTAGTGTCATTAACCGCTGAGTCCCGGAGTACCCATCTAGAGAGGCGGCTATGCTCAAACCGACAGAGTTCACTGATTAATGTCGCTGCCGAGTCATACACCATTTACCACTAGGTCGTTTCCACTCGGTATAAGATTGGCTAAAAAGAGCTCCGAGAGACAGTCAGCACTATGGCATGCACAGTACGTCTTCTAACCAGCATAACCTATGACGCGTGAGAGTTCCTTCTCCCTAAAACCACCCGGCGTACCTCACCATTACTAATTCGAAGCTCCTACCAGACCCCGCCAACACTTCGAAGAAACCGATCATCAAACACCAACATCCTTTCTACGTCCCTTGCACATAGAGTCCATGTTTCTGATCCATGAAGCAGCATGCATCGCACTGCCACGCTTGACAGACAAACTGATGTCATGTCGGTGACATGGGTGCCAGAGGCTTACAAAAGCTGTCATGACCTTCCGGGTTCGAGAAGTAATCTCATCTGCAGCCATTCCACCGGAACCTATACAGCTACCCAGGTGAACAAACTTATCTACCACATTGAATGGTTCGTCTGAAAGCATGAGGTGTGGGTTTGATCCCACTCAGTCTCGTAGCAGCACTTTAAATGTTGCAAGTGTAAAGTGCACGCCAAACCGTGCAGTAGAACCATCTAGGTTATCTAAAGTGGCTTGCATTTTTTAAGGACCTGAACTAAGGAGAGTAATATCCTCTGCATACTCAATTTCTGTGAGTGAGTATTTCGACCCCCGAGGTTTCAGAGACAGGCAGAGGAATTTCAAAGATCCCCTCAATAACAAACTTGAAGAGGAAAGGTGAGAGAGGGCAGCCTTATATTACACCACTGGACGTGATGAATTCAGGCGAAGGCCTGCCGAAAACTTGTATCCGTCCACAGGATTTAGCATGCAGTATCCCCATAAACGATACAAGTTTGCAAGGGATGGCCATACACTGCCAAAGTTTCTGACGATCGACAGAGTCAAAAGCAGTTTTCATATTCAGAAAAACTACCAAAGAATAGTGCTATTCAAGAACTCGTCTCAAGTAAAGATATGGGCAACGCCTCCTTGGACAGGGCGAATTCCAGCTAGATTTTCAGGAACCTTTCTCCCTCGACAATAGACCAATCTGCGAAAGATAAACCCAGAGGTGGCCTTCGATGCCACCATGTGTTTTTCATTCCATCATGGCGTCATCTTTGAGGATTTGGATCAAGGTACTGGCACTATTCCACCGACATTCTTCCTTCGTTCCAAATCTTCCATAGTATAGCTGTCAGATTGGTCACCACTTTTGAAAAGCGCAACGTATAAACTATACAGACTGGGTGCCTTGCCGCTTAGTGTTAATGGCATCTCGCGCTGTAATTTCTGTTGGGAATGGAGGGCTGGGATCGACGTCCCACTCATGCCTGTTGGGTTTTTTCAGAGACTATGCTGAAGCGTTCTTTATAGCACGCTGCTCGAAACGACGATTCTGCGGATGAATTACTATTCCATCTTCTTCGCGAATCGTTTGGCCGACACTTGTCCTCCTTTGATTGGTCGGTCGAATCAGATGAATTAGGGCGTGGCTGTTGCATGAAGCGAAAACCATTTTCAGCTCTTTGGACTTCGAAATCCACCAGGGCTCCTTGTCGTACTTCAGCCTCTTTTTTATCCGGTGTTTAAGGGGCCTGCGTGTCCGTCGCGTTTTCCATGACTTTTCTGACAATACCAAGGTCTGCCGATCTCGAAATTATTAATTATTCATTTGTCGAGTCCGATGGCTTCAACAGGCAGTCCTAAATGCCTAGAACATAGCTCCTCCCACTCGCTTCCATTCAATCCTCCGCTATTGTTCGTTATCAGTGCTGTTGTGCTTTCCGGCCAGATCAACTTGATATTGTTGAGTTATTGAAACCCACTGAAGTTGAGGACGGAATTCGGCCTGTGTGATGCAGAGAGAAAGTGAAGTGATAACCGGGCTTGCACAATATCATGATCACAATCAAGTTGCGTACTGCAGGAGGGACGACAATCTATAATTGAGGGTCTCCATCGGTAACTGATAGCCATATGGTCCAAGTGGGTCGATGACTGTCCTGCGGTTGGTGGTCTCCAAGTAACTCGATGTGAGCGTTTGTGCTGAGACTTCATACTGGCAATGAACAGATGGTAATCAGCACACAACTGAAGCACTCTCCATCATCCGTATACTGAGCATCGACTCCAAATTGACCACCTTATTGTGCTTCTTCCGGCCTGGGTCATTCAACTTGGACATTCATATCACAAGCCATGATTACTATATCTCTGTTTTTCGCTGACCGAAGCAGTCACGACAGGTCTCTATAAAACAGGTTTTTATCAGTCACACAACTTCAGTCTGTCAGGGCGTATGCTGATACGACAAATAAATGCCACTTGCCGCATGGACC